>CAIGQQ010006515.1:680148-739208 GCA_903798035.1 Danio albolineatus | reverse complement strand
ATATAATATAATATAATATAATATAATATAATATAATATAATATAATTAATATAATTAATATAATATAATATAATATAATATAATATAATATAATTAATATAATATAACCATACCTTCAATTTCCTCTTCTGCACCCAAATTTTGAATAGCACTGCTTTCATCAGGATCCTCCATCTTTTGCTTCAAAGCCTGGCAATTTTATTCTAGGGAAATATTTCAGTAATATTGACTGTAAGACATATTTCTAAGAACATCATGTCAAGGTTGATTATTCATTCTATATTTCAACATTGTGAAACTCATCTTTTAACGTATTGTTTATTTGACTACTTAAGATGTTCCAAAGGAGAGGGAGCATAATCAGAAATCTTTTAGTTGTAATGTAATAATATATTTTTAATATAATAACATTTTAAATATTCTACAAAATATCTGACTCAAACATGGTACTATTTATAAAATTAATTTGATTAAAAAAACATTTGCCACAATAACTTAAATAAAGAAAATGACTTTAATACTCACAGGCTGATTCACATTATTTTAAGAGATGCTTCCTCCTCAAAAGCCAAATGAGGGTCTCTGCGTGTCATACTCAGAGATTTAAGTACTCTGTTAAGGTACAAGGCTTTCAGTTTTGATTTGATGTAGAACAGGTTTTAGTAGCGTTACTGTCAGTCATACAGGTGTTTGGGAACTGGATAGACTTGTTGGACTGAAAACATTTTTTACTGGAATTGTTTTTTTTTTTTTTTTTTTTTCATATTTAAGTGTTACGCACAAAGAAGCTTTTGAAAATGCATGCTGGTAAGTCATACGATAACATAAACCAGGAAGCAAATTAATTTATTTTATTTTTTTTAACAGTGACAATGTCTATATTTCTTTAATTAATGTCAATTTATTGAGCTGAGAAGGGAAGAGTAATAGAAAGAGGTTACAATACTCTACATATATTCTTCGTGTACACAATACATATTCCTATTTTCCATTATTCTAGCTGAAAACATCTTTATACATGATTTTCCTTTTCAAATAAAACATGAAGTACAAAAAATAACAAACATTTTCATTGCAGAATGAATAGGAAAGCTTAAATAATTAACAAACAGAACTGAACTGAAATAATAGAAATCCTGACAAGAAAAGGAAGACTTTTTTCATTAATAACAATGTTTTTTTAGCTGATAAACTATAGACAATGCAATTTAAATGTAAATGTAATATGTAATACACCGCAAAATAAAATCTTAGCACTTCAGTGAGATCTAATCATCTTTTACACCATATTTGGCCTTTAAATAGTGTATGTAGTAATACTGTTTGTACAGTATCAACCTGTTCATAACGTAAGGTTTCCTTTTAGTAAGCAGATTATATTTCTTTTATCATGTGTTCTGGTAAGGATGAATGCTTCAACTATATTTTCCTTTAAAGTACAATTCAGAATTACAAATATGTCCTGTTCTGACTTTTTTTGCAAAGTGCCACAAATATTTGTACTTCAATAATGGCAAACCAGTGAAAACATACAACAACAAAAAACTTTCCACACCCCATTCCCGTTCTCCACACACATTACTATAACTAGACTCATGCGAAGAATTCACAAACTCTGACTGATGATAAATCACCCTATTTACTGTAAACCGGTAGTTCTTAGCAATACTGGGTCACATTTTGTACAGCATGTCTTGCTTGTCCGACACATGGTGACTTTTGGAGCAATGTTGTCAGGCAACTCTTGGCAATGTTGTGGTCATAGGCAACAGCAACTTTTTTTAGTGCAATGGACATTAGGTACTGTAACAATCATCAGAAAAGGGCAAATTTGTTCCCAATTCAAATTATAAGTTAACAATCCTTGAATACCCTCCCTTTGAACCACCCGACTCCTGCCACTTGTGCTAATGTAATGAACGCACAACAAGGAAGCAAAAAACACGCTGAAATGTTATAGACCTACACAAAGGTATACAAGGAAGCTAAATTGCTTACTGCATTTTTAAACTAGACAGATGTTGACATTGTAAGCATGAAAAATCCTGTTTTGCATGACCAGTTACCAGCCATAGGGAGCACCAGTATGAGACACTTCACTCACCAATTAACGCTCACCCCCATTTTGCACCCCTCCCCTTAATAATGCCCCGTTCCCAAACCGCCCAACCCTCAGCCGCTGCTCCCGTACAGGTCGAAGCCCCCATTCAATAATATCCCATAAAAATATGCCCTTAAAAATATGGGTAATGTTTCTTCAATAACAGTTCATAAAAAATGGTGTACTAATAAAAATACTAAATGTTACTTTATTATGAACTATGATGAGTTAAGGAATGTACTCATGACTCCACATGAGTCATATTTATTATCCACAGGGGCACATTATTATTAAAGGTGCTGTATGTAAGATTGGTCACACTTTATTTTGATTATTTATTTTGTTGAATTTAAGTTACATTGCAACTAATTCTCATTAGATTATAAGTAGACTGTTAGGTTGGGGTTTGGGTTAGGGTTAGTGTAAGTTGACATGCACTTGCAAAGTATAGTCAGTTAAATGTTGAATGTCAGTATCAACAGATATTAAGTAGACAGTCAACTAATACTCAAATGGACTATCGAAATAAAGTGTTACCGTAAGTTTTTGACTCTTCTAAAGCATTAAAATACCATAATACAGTATGTTTGTAGATATTTAAGAAGCATGCTAAGTGAACATACTTTTTTAATCTGAAAAACAATGTTGAAGTCAGATATTCTGCTTTGAAAATGTGTTTTCTGTGCCGGAACGCTGTCTTTGTTTTGGTAATTTTGACCAGCCCAATGCCAGTTTAGCCAATTATATTTCAGCACCTTGGGTTGCCTTTGTGGAAAACCGCATATTCCATTCATTCATTCATTCAGGCTCATTGCAACCTCCTGTGGACAGTAGCAGAGTCTGAAATTCAGTTCTACATGAGGTTATTAATTAGCATATGATATGAATATTACAAATGTAAACATTAGGTGATATTAGATAAAAATTAGACATTAGAATCAGAATCAGTTTTATTGCACATAAGGAATTTGCTTTGGCTACAGAAGCTTCCAGTGTACATAAAGTGACAAGTGACAACACAGAATAAATATGAAAAAAAGACGATAGACATTCAACAGAGATGCAGTTAGTCAAAAAAAGATCTGGATGTTGAAATGTATGTACAGATTTGTTATAAATATACAGGTTATTAGGTGCTTTGTACAAATGCGTATGGAGAAAGTAAGAGCTCCACATCGAGGCAGCCATCCGCGGCGCCATATGATGACGAATATCAGATGGCACAGTGATGAGCAATTCGGCTGTTTGCACCAGACGAAACTCTACAGAAATTTAAATACAACCATTCAGAAGCACAGAATATGCACTCACTCACCAAATGGTAAGGTTTATAATGTATTTAGTACATATTAACCCTCTTTAACATTATCAAATGCACATCCTGAATCACTCATATGTGTTTAGTTCTAAGATCAATTTCAAACAGTTTATTTTATTTTCGAGATCTGCTGCTGCTTTCAGTATATGGCAATACATGTCATGTAAAACAGCATTTAACTCACATTGTTAGCATTTAACACTAAATAAAGCACATAAGGTGTACCTGAGGTGATCATTGTCAGTTTTCTGTTGTTCAGCTTTGAGAAATTGAGGCCGTTTCTAATATTTCAATTAGAGGTGTTGGTTAGGACAAAAACTCCTTTTAATATGGAAAATATTCTTTCTATCAGGTGCCGTTGCTTTTATTTAGAACACGGTTTAAATCACTCGCTCCTGTCCTCAATCTGGCAACCTGTGCTTGCGTTTGTTTTGAGGAGTGCAATACCTAGTTCAACCACTGGGTGTCAAACGTACATACTGCACCTTTAACACTATTTTTTTTTACTCAACTAATGAACTCGTGTTTAAACTGTTCATTATGATCTAGTCAAATCATGTTGTTGTTTTTTTCATTGTAAACAGGCGTTTGATGGACGTGCATAACTGTTATGTTTAAACACAAGTATTCATAATGAAGAGTTTATGTTTCAAAAAACAGAATAAAAGCATGGTTTAAACTGTAATAGACAACAATACCAGTTTTTACATTTGTTACAATTATGTGTGTTCTTTTTCATTGTCATTCAGCAAACACTAGTTATTACTGCACAAAATTTGACATCAGGTCTTCAGCCAAAGGTGAATATTCAGTTCTTTGCTGCTATCTTGTCTTTCGTTGTTTTGTGAATGTATCTATGTATTTGAACGTATCGCTCAAGCACTTGTTTGCCTGCTGTACAGAGATTCTATGCCAATCATCAGGTAGGTCTGCAGGGGCAACATTGTATCGTTCAGCAAATTTAGCATTGTACTTAGCGAAGATGTACTTCCAGAGGTCAGTGGCCTCGATGCTTGGATCAGGCTGTATCCTCCAGTCTGGAAAGATCTGTCTGTATTCTTTATATTTATGCCACTCTTTTTCTGTGAATTCACAGCGGAATTCTTTGTCACTAGCAACAAGAGATGAGCATATGTCGGGAATTAGTTTTCCAGTCGAAATCCACCTGAAGTTGCCGATGCCTTGTGGCCGATGGGCAGAAGCAAAATGTTCCGCATGTTCCTTTCCTCCAGCTTCACAAGGTACTCTGCAGAACGGACACCTTTTCCCACAGCCGAACACTCTGCTGAAGAGCAGCTCTTGAGGTCTGTATAGTGACAGTCGACGTAGATTATCCCTGACATCACTTTCTCTATGAAATTGACGTACTAAGCTTTTATACATTTCTTTTATTGATGATAAAAGGGTTTCTGCAAACATAGCAAGATTAGAGTTGTTTATAACCAGAGTTGCATTGAGGGTGTCAGCTGGTATGACCAGCTCTTTATTAAGACATTCAAAGACTTTGGCTACAAAACTGTAGATGTTTTTTCCTTGAACATCACCGCTACGGTAAATGTATGTCTCTCTCTGTGCAATTACAGCTTCCCTGAGTTTCATACTGATCACTTTCAAATGCTTTTTCTCTAACTTCAGAAAAGTGTCGTCTTTTGAAAAATGCTCAACGATTTTCTCTGAAATCCACTCAGTTACAAACTTCTCGTAGTTTTCTACATATTCGTAAATATTGTTGAAGTCGTCATCCTGCAGAAGCTGTTTTAGAAGTGAAAACTGGAAGAATGACCGTGTGCTGAAATCGACAGCACTTTCACCGCTCAGCATTTCATCCACAATGTCGGGCCCAAGACGTTTCTGGATGTACTCCATCACAGCAGGGGCGAAGCACTGCATGGCACACACTTCTGCCTTCTTCTGACACTGATCTCGTTCATAGTAAAGGTCTTTAAAGTCAGCAAGCCATTGCTCCTTAAATCTTTCAAGGCATTTTAAAGGGTCGTTCCTCTGTAAGTAGTCATCATGCATTTTCTGGAAAGCTCTTGCTGCATTTCCGCATATGTGGATCTTGAGAGCGGCTTCGTTTTCAGGGCTAATCTGGAAATCCTTACAGCTTTCCAGATTTTTGTCAATGAGGCACAGCAGCTCCTGTATGTCAGCGGTATTGTAGTCTGATTTTGCGCGTGTCTTAGAACTAATGAATATTTCACAATTATTTAATATTCTTTCGCATTCTCTTTGTATTAAACTGCTTCTGTTTTCTTTCTGTTCAGGCGAAAGTGAATATGGGAATGTTTGAATTCTATTCTCAGTTTCAGTCTGCACAAAAAAGTATCCAATGCCACACTTATCCAGACTACTGACATTTGATAGCATCTCACGTACCGCCAAACTTTTCATTTCCAAGTTGCGATGTAAAAGTCTGTAGGTTTCCTTCACCACATCTTGTCTGGGTAGAGCTATGAAGGAATTCTGTTTCACAGTGCTATCCCACATTTGTTTAAATTCCTCATCTAGGTCGCTGTCAGAGAGGCTGTGTCTTCTATCCTTGAAGACACGGACCAAGTTGAGCACTTTTTCTTTCATAGTATCCCTCTGCTTTTGTTTGATAAGCTCCAACTTTTCAATCCCTTTTTGTATCAGAACAGTATTCACCAGTCTGTTCTTTAAATACACCTCAGTCTCCCTCCGAAGGCCCCGTGCACTATTTAGGAAGTCCTCTTTGTGATTTTCAACTAGGTGAGCGTGTTCCTCATTTTCAAAGTATTCCTCAATTTTCCCAAAAAGGGTTTTCTCCTCTTTGTTGAGCTCATCAGTAGCTTCATATTTCAAATCAGCCAACACGCTATCAATGTTAAGAGCATTAACTGACTGCACTGACACTGCACCCGTGTTAGTGATTTTGATTTCAGATTTTGTGCACCAGTCAGTCATGTGCTTCTTAAATGTCCACTCCCAAGTGTTAAACTCTGCACAAAGTTTGGAGTACGCCTCGGCGACGAGAGTGTTTCGAAAACTGAAAATGAAGTTTTCGAATTGGACGGCCTTCCAGAGGCTTCGAATCCATTCCGCAAATGCCACGAAATCCTGTGCTGGGACTTTTGCTGCCTTGAGAACATCAAGGATTCCTTCCTTGAGATTACTCACCTCCTCACTGTAACCAGCATTGACAGGTGCCATTGGAGGAGTCCCGAGCCACAGTCCAGGTATGCACCAGTTGTTCCCATCAACGCTGTACTCTAGAATGTCTGAAAATTTCTTGTTATGGCCCCTTTTCTCCATTTTAGCTGCTGCTTGTGTCATGTCATCTAGCTTCTGCAACAATATATTTCTCTCTCGTACAGCAACCTCGGTAGCGTTTTGGTGCACAAAATGACAGCAGGGCTTTTTCCCCACCTCTTTCATGCGGAGAAAGGCATGGACCACAATTTGCAAGATGTCTTTCATCTCAATTGCATTTTCCATGGAAATGTTGACAATAGTGATGTCACTCAGTCCGACAACAAGGGTCGCAAGTTCATTGTCATGCTCGTAACTCTCTGCTTTTTCAGCCAGCTCTGGAGATTTTAATCCCTCTGTGTCAATCACTAGGAGATAGTCACACTGAAGCTCTGCTCTGAATTCCTCGGACACTCCTATCAGAAGCATGAAAGCTCCTCTTGTGCATCTGCCGCTGCTAACAGCAAACTGAACTCCAAACATTGTGTTGAGGAGGGTGGACTTCCCAGTGCTTTGGACCCCTAAAACTGTTATGACTCTGATCTTATTGTGAGGTGCTGTCAGTAGGTTCAGTGCTGTAAGCACATCTCCAATCCACGTCAGTGGAATGTTCGATACATCTCCATCAACAAGCTCCAGAGGAAACCCATTTAGCATCAACTGAGCACATACTTCTGGTAATTTCTTCAGGGCAGGGTTTTTCCAGGTTTCCTGTGAGTGTGCAGACTCATAAAGTTGACTTAGTTCTCTCATGAAGTGTTGAACTCCTAAAGAGCTGCTAACAATCTGATTGTCCAGTTCTTTGAGATGTTCTTTATTTTCTTTGGTTTTCTTACATGCTTCCATGTACTGCTCCTTAAGACTGGACAGGTGCTTTCTTGTTAGACTGTCCAACGTGACTTTCATCCATTTGAGAAAAAACAGTTGCTCATTTGATGAGCAGAACAAGCCAGACATGAACTGATTTATTACACCACTCATGATGTGGCTTCCTTGTTCCATTCTAAGATTCTGTATTTGACTTTGGAGTTCACTCTTGTAGTGCTCAATGTTTTGTTTTCTTGCCTTTTTAAGGCGACACATTTCTTTTTCCAGTTTGGATAACTCCTTCCAGGGTTTCCCTTGCAATGGGAGCTCTTTTGTTTTATATTCAGGTATATTGCCAATGTATTGTGTAATAATATCTGTCCTTACCTTTGCGTTTTGACAACTTGTATTGTTTTCATCTATGAGAATCCCCAGCTCTGGTGCAATCTCTGACATCTTTTCAATGCTTACTTTGGTAGAATCTGCAAGAATTGCAACAACAGTCTTCTTAATTTTAGCAACAAATTCGCTATCGTTCATTTTTTCGTCCTTTTGAATGGTTGAAAATGTTTTGTGCTTGATCTGCGCCAAACTTTCTTTCAGATTTTCTCTTGATGTTGGGCCATCAGTTGTGCAAACCAGAACAAGTTTTGATTTAGGCTGCAGGGATTTCAGAAATGTCTGGTTTGATTCTAGATCATCGCAGAACAGAAAAACTGCAGATGATGTTTGGGTTAGAAAGGCGAATTGGGCCTCAAATGCAGAAATATCCCCACGCAGATTAGCTAGAGCTACTGGGTCTTTAAAAATGTCATTTTTTTTCTTTCCACTAGGGAGATACCAGGTCATTTCAACAAGACCATTGCAGATCTTTTTTTGAAGGTTTCCATTGTCCATTTTCCTGTGAACAAAAGCATCGTGGTTTTGCTGACTGGTTGAAAGGAGCTTGTTCAGAAACTCAGATTTGGAAATATTTAGATTTTTTCCTAGTCTGACGAAAGAGATCAGTGGCAAATCAGTTTGCACAATACTGTTTTCTTTTGTTATGTCCCTCAGGGCCCAAAGCATCAGCGTGCACTCTTTTGTGTCACAGTTTGGCAGAAGTAAAGGCACAGAGAACTGACACAGTGACATTTTTAGTGCCATTTCTTGCTGGAGGAAAGGGTCGGCACAGTGAAAAAGAGCTGTGATCAAATCCAGTGGATTTATGCCTTTCTGATCTTCATTAAAATCGGTAGATTCCTCAGAAGCACATTTCAGGGTTCTGGCTGATGAATTAGCCATCATAAGCTTTCTGAGGAAAACCCATGGCAATGATGTAACACTAGGTGCTTGGTCCTCATCTGAAGGTTTGATTATTTCCAGCACCGTCTTTAAAGTCAGTTTATCCCTCAGATATTTTTGCAGTCCCAGTTCCATTAATACAGATTCCATGTTTATATCTGCAATGGAAAGTTATATTTAAGTCAGTTATTGTGCTTAACCATTCTTTACGTGCTGAAAAAAACCTTCCACACATACAGTAGACTAGTCTAAAATGTTATAGGTGTCAGATTTACATACGTACTGTAATTTCCAACTAATAAAATGTCAATTAAAGTCACTTTGTTAAACTGTTAAAGCTCAACAGAGCAGTGATCAAAGTCCCATGATGCAATTCACAACTGTAAATAAATAGAAAACACTTGTGAATCACAAAATACGGAAACTGTTAATAGATATTTATTACAGTGTAGTTCAGTAGCAAGCTGGACTGAGACTGGATGTTTTAAACTGGTCTTTTCTGTAGTGCTGTTAATAATAATAACTCACTTGTGCGCTGTGTGAGTTTTATAGGAGTGCTCTCAATTGTTTTGCCATTTGATTCAACTACAGTGTAGACATAGAAGGAATATTCAGCTCCAGGTTGTAAACTCAGTATATTCGCGTCAGTCTCCTCTGTGATAAATGATTCTGTAGTATTGGCTTCGTTGCTGTAGATGACCCGGAACTTGTGTTTGATCCTGCTATCAGTGATGGGATGACTCCATTTCAGACAAACAGAAGTTGCGCCACTTTTGATTTGTAGGTTTTCAGGTGGAAGTGGCTCTGCAGAGTGACATAGAACATCATATTGGTTTTAGCATAATACATTTGTCATTAATCCTGAAAATGTATTCCTGTACATTGAAGCTGACCCATTATGCCACTTTTTACAAAATGTAAAATAAGTCTCTGATGTCCCTTGAGTGTGTATGTGAAGTTTCAGCTCAAAATACAACACAAATAATGTTTTATGACTCTTTGAAAATGCCCCTTTTAGGCTTTAATAATAATAATAATTCCTTATATTTATATAGCGCTTTTCTGGGCACTCAAAGTGCTTTACACAATGGGGGGATCTCCTCATCCACCACCAGTGTGCAGCATCCACCTGGATGACGCGATGGCAGCCATTTTGCGCCAGACCGCACACCACACACCAGCTGATTGGTGGAGAGGAGACAGAGTGATTAGGCCAACTATGATATGGGGATGGTTAGGAGGCCATGATGGACAGAGTCCAGTGGGCAGATTTGGCCAGGATGCCGGGGTTAAACCCCTACTCTTTTCGAAGAACATCCTGGAATTTTTAATGACCACAGAGAGTCAGGACCTCGGTTTAACCTCTCATCCGAAAGACGGCACTCACAGAGCAGTATAGAGTCCCCGTCGCTATACTGGGGCATTAGGACCCACACAGACAGCAGGTTGGGCGCCCCCTGCTGGCCTCCCCAACACCACTTCCGGCAGCAACCTAGCTTTCCCATGTGGTCTCCCATCCAGGTACTGACCAGGCGCAGCCCTGCTTAGCTTTGATCCCAATTGTAATGTTTTGGTGACTGTCGCTTTAAATTCTAATGAGATTGTGCTCTTTTCAATAGAGTGCAGAGCTACAAAAGCCTACGTGACAGCATAGTGGCAGATTTAAAAACAAGACTAATGTCCTACACAAATGAGGGAGATATCATCACTAATGGGCGGGGCTTTCCTACGGTTGCCGGGAAGTGCAAAACAACATTACAAAGTGTGAAACACTTTTACGAAGCTCGAGACAAATTTACATTTTGGAAAACATTTTTACCTATCATAAGACACAATTACATAGAAAAAAAAAACGATTTTACCAATTACGAAACAAGTTTACATTTTAGAAAACAAATTAACAAGACGGAAACACTTTTACAAGTCCCGAAACAAATTTACAATGACAGATTCTTTACGGAAAGGCAATATACCAAACACCGGAAGTGACGCGGCCAAGGTGTTGTTATCGTCGCTGGAGTGCGAACTAAAAACCTTAACACGGACTGATGTACATTTGCTGTACATGTAACCAACACGTGATCGATATAGTAATAGGTATTAATATATATGTGTTATTAATATGATAATATATTTTAATATATACAACACGTAATGTGGGAGGAATAAACAGTCATTCTAAACAAGAGGTTTACATAGACTTTGGTTTGGGCAGATGTACACAGTTTGCGTAGATCATGCAGCAGAAAAATAACCACGGCTAACACCGGCTTCATTCAGTTTACTTTTTAAGAGTCCTCAAGCAGATGTTTACACCGTGTAGACTTGACATCATGTCCACGATAACAGCGTACAGTCAGTAGCCCTCGTTAAAATATTGAACACGTTGATGCAGTATGTCTGGTGTTTACGTCTGGTCCGCGTCTTTTAGAAACTCCAAACACCGACCACACGTAAAACAAAACCACGTCAAGCTGCTCATGTGTTTGCCACAAAACATCCCTCGACCGCAGTCTATGTTTGGTCAGCATAAACTTTATTTACGCCATTTACTCCACAACACGAATTTACCGCGCTCATCACCAGCGACGACAACAACGCCTTCACCGCGTCACTTCTGGTGTTTGGTACATTCCTTTTCCGTTAAGAATCTGTCATTGTAAATTTCTTTCGGGACTGGTAAAAGTGTTTTGCGTCTTGTTAATTTGTTTTCTAAAATGTAAACTTGTTTTGTCCTTGGTAAAATCGTTTTTCCTCTGTAATTGTGTCATATGAAAGGTAAAAATGTTTTACAAAATGTAAATTCGTCTCGAGCTTCGTAAAAGTGTTTCACACTTTGTAATGTTGTTTTGCACTTCCCGGCCACCGTTCTTTCCCCTTCTGATGACACGTACAAAGGGAGAATGTCAATCAAAGTGTTTCTGCAGACCGTTTTTATCAAGTGTGATTATAAAACATAAAATGAACAAAGGTTTAGCATTGGATGCTGGTTATATTCACAGACTGTTGCCACACAACTGTGTTTAAACCCTTTAGGAAAGTGATTTTTGCACAATAGGTCCCCTTTAATAATCTTACTTGTAAGGACGAATAAAACCGTTGGTTCACTCTGCCTGTCTTCATCCAGTATTGTGCGTATTGTTGCTTTGTACTCCGTGGCAGGAAGAAGGTGTTCAAATGAAAATTTGCTTACATCTGATTCCAATTCCACCGATTGTGTTTCCATTTCATTTTTATACAGTATCACCTGGAATTTGTACACTCTATTAAGGATTTTTGGAGGTGGCGTCCAACTTAATGATGCAGTGTTTGGGTCTTCTGAGACATATTCAAAATTCTCAGGTCCTGGAAATGCTTTAGGAAAAAAACAAACAAGAAAACATAAATACTTTTACTCAGTTGAACAACTAGGATCATTTCTTCACTTTTAGACTCTCTAAAATGTTGTTGGTCTTAAAGAACCATTCATAATTCCCTAAAAGTTCACAACTTCGGTGTTCCTAAAAAAATGTATTTACTTAACAACTCAAAATGAAATTACTTATATGTTTTCTCAGGTTCTGGAATAGATGCTTCATCAAATATGTTTGTAATGGTAGCTCAAATATTGTTTGTAAATAATCATCGACTATCGACCCGACCTTAGTTTGTGAAGTGCTTTAAATTAGCTATTAGTTTTAACTGACAAAACACAAAATAGTTACCTGTTTTTACTGTTTTTTTGTTTTTTTTTTTACTGTTTTTCTGTTGGTTCTCTATTTTTTTTTTGTCTTTGGTCTGTGTTGCACTTGCGTTTGAGTGTAAACACAAAAAAGTCTATTTGGAAGCAGAATGAGATCCATCTTTCAGTGGTTCGGTCTATTTTTTGGTGTGGTGTGTTCACATTTATTCAAATGAACCACAATAACAGGGCAATCATTTTAATATAAAGTGACCTCACACTAAGTTTGATGCCCAATTGCAACAGATAGCCTGAGAGTGCCTTTAAAAACTCACTTAGATACTTGAGCAATGCAGAAAAACAAGTCATTGTTGTCTTCACTGGGTTGGTTTAGCAATTAGTGTGATTTATGGACTGCAAACCTGTTTCCTGCTGCTGTTAATCTACTGTGAAGTTCTTATGTCTACAAACAAAGTCATCTTTTGGTACAAATGGATACATTTACAAGAACAGATAAGTTTTTTTCTCTCCAGCCAATGCAGAAACAATATAATAAAAACACATTACTCTAGGGTCATTGTTGTTTACTTTATATCAAACATAATGCATATTGATTAATTTGTGGTAATATTAACGTCAATGACCCATGTAAATAGCTAGCAGTAAGCTTACCTGTACACATAGATTCAGAGAAACATTTGTTGTCCTCAGTTGCAATTACAGTAACGTCGTATTTTGTTCCAGGTGAGAGATTTTTAATTTCAAAATGGTTTGTATATGTTGTGTCAATATAAGTGACACGATCAGCCTTCCATCTGATTCTGAACATTTTTTGTTCTGTTTCATCCACAGTCGGAGACCCCCATTCAAACCGCAGAGAGTACGGGCCGACATGAGTGAATCTAATGAGACCTGAAGAAAGGTAAATATTAGTTTTTTGTTAAAGCTGAAGTGTCTACTTTCCCTATCATTTGAGACTATTACTAAGCATGTTATAGTTCAAAAATGTAACATAATTATTGATTCACGTTCTTTTGAAGAGATTATCAGTTTATTAAAAGGTATGTGATCAGTTGTCACTTATGAAATATTTATAGTATTGCAATGAGCATTAAACTGATGAGAGAAATGACTTATAGTTAGGGCCAGACGGAATCTGCGAACATTTTTTGCCATTTCTGCGGAGTATTTTTTTAAAAATCTGAGGATTTATGCGGAATGATTTTGGGAGTATCATAATTAAAAACTTAATATATGAAATAAAAAGTAATACCTTTTTAACTTTTATTGAATGTTTACAATGCAAAACCAATTAGATCCACTTTATTTGGTAAACAAAGCAAGTCTCTCGTATAAAATCTCTACTAAAAGACAGAAAGTAGTACTTTACAAACTGTATTGTAAATAAATCATATGAATATTTTCATATTAGTCAATAATATTACTGAAATTAATTTTAAAAGGTAATAAATATACATTTACACACATTTACACTAGTTAATAAACAGAATTAATGATGGGCTAAAAATCTGCAGAAATCTGCGGAATTCTGCGCACACAGATTCCGTGTGGCCCTACTTATAGTATGAATGTAAATTACAAAATGTTTCCATACCTTTACTAGGGTCCCCCATCTCTTTCTTCAAAACCTTGGTTTTCTGTAAAGTAATTAAAATAATGTTGATTTAAAGGGCACCTTTCTACCCCTTTTTTTTCTTTTGTGTTCCCAGAATGTGTCTGTAAAGTTTCAGCTCAAAACACCCTTCAAATTATTTATGATAGCTTTCTGAAGTTAGCTCTAAACAGAGCTAAACAGTTGCTGTTTTTGTGTACTGGGCCTTTAAGGCTTGTCCTCCCCGCCCACCGTTCCCGCGTGCCTGTCAGCGTGCTTCAATCCCCACCCTTAGCTGCATCAGACAACAGACAGACGTAAAGGAAACAGCTCTCATGTAGCGTTTGTGAGAAATACTACAGTAAAAACTTTACCAATGATTGTTTGATGTGTTTGTTTTGGAGTTGCAACGATGAGTCACACACAAAGAATAAGTCTTTACAAAGTTTACGCACACGCACAGCGCAGAGACATGAGCTTTGCACTCTTTTTGCAAGCAAATGTGACAGCATACAGGTAAATATCCACTGCTGTATGGATATCTGTTATGTTAATGTATAAAATAAACCTGATTTACATCCACAGACCAGGATTGAAGCTTCTTCTTTTATAACACGGCTTAACACGCGGCTGTGGTGATGAAGTAAAGCTGAAGTAAATCGCTGTAGTTCATTACAAACACTGTTTTAAAACATTTTAAACTTGTGAAACTCACTCTTGATCACATTTGATGCTGATTGATGATCCTAGCGAACTGAACAGACCTTTTATTCCCGGTTGCTTTGCGCATGTCCTGTCTTGTTGATATGATTATACGCGTTACTACGGAGACATGTTAATATGCAGCTGTCAATCAATTCGGTGGGCAGGGGGACCACACTCCTACGTCAAGTGCGGTCGGTCTCAAAACCGCTCCAATTGGTCCACCGTTTTTATGCCGTTAAATTGAAAAATGTGTGTTTATATCTACCCCAATATGACTGTCTATACACTATACCTACACATATGTCTTTCCAAACAGCTTGAAAAGTAGATTTTTCATCACAGGTGCCCTTTAAAATATTTGCAAATAAAAAAAAAATATTTATTGTCCACACGTGTGGAAATTCTTTTGTGGCCTCCCAAACATCACAAATACAAAATACAAACAAAAAGCTTCCTACACCACAGATTACCAACAGGCAGACCTAGACATACAGACTACTTCATGGTCATTTATTTAATATGGTAACAGCAGACGGTATTTCTTAATATTTGTTTTTGCTGTGGGTACTCTGTATTGTCGACCAGAAGGAAGCTTTTCAAATTCATAATAAAGAGGATGAGTTGAGTCCTGAACTATCTGTGAGGCTTTCCATCTGGTCTGGTTTATATACAGTTCCATAAGCTGCTTCTGGAGATCCATTATCATCTTACTAGCCATGTTAACAATCTTTGCAAGTTTATACTTGCTTCTAGCTCCAATATTTCCGTACCAGCAAGAAATATTATAAGATATAAGGTAACACTTTATTTTGATGGCTCATTTGAGTATTAGTAGACTGTCTGCTTAATATCTGTTGATACTGACATTCAACAGACATTTAACTGACTATAAGAAGCTTTACAAGTACATGTCAACTTACACTAAGCCCAACCCTATTCCCAACCAAACAGTCTACTTATAATCTAATGAGAATTAGTTGCAATGTAACTTAAATTCAACAAACGGACCATCAAAATAAAGTGTGACTGGAGATAATGATTTCAACCAGACTGGTATAAACCTTCCTCAGAATACCCTTACTAACATTAAAACTATTTAATTTCCCGAAAAGAAAGAGTCTCTGTGTTGCCTTCTTATATAGTCTGCGTGTGCACCAAAATTTAGGCTACTATCTAAAATAATCCCCAAGTACTTCAAACTGTTTACAATCTCAACATGTTGACCCTCAAAATATAAAATATAATATCTATATTATATCTATGTTATGTTTATACTTTATATCTAAAATATAAAGTTTAAATGTTCAATTTGTTTGGTCAACATAGGAGCTAAAAAATCTTTCTTTTTAGCCCACTGTATATCAAGATGGTCATAATGTGCATATCTTTTTTTCATATTTCTGGGTTTAATTGTTTAATGCATTTATTAACGCACACATTAATGCATTTAAGCCTGTTAAAACAGCGTATTTACCCAAATTAAGACCAATTTTACATTTTTAAAACTGCAAAACAGTACCAAAATGTTAAATGAACTAATCATACTCACAGGCTGATTCGTGTGTTGAAGCTTAAGAGATACATCTGTTCATAGATCTCCAAGACTGAGTGACAGTGTGTATGTCTGTGTCTTGATAAAAGTTTCCCATGCACTAAACAATAGTTAGGCGGATATTTTCACTTTTGATTACATGAGCCTAATTCCTATCATGGGTGGTGAGTAAAATGACTGCTGTTGTTTTAAGCGCTGTTTTGAACGCATTCGCAGCAAGATTATGTGTTACTGACATTTATACATAAAGTAACTGTGAATGCGCTATAGGGAACTATTAGCCTGCATGCAATGTGCCGTTGTCCTGCATAGGTTTACCTGGTGAGTATTCTGGATCGTCTATGGTTAGATTCGATCAACATCTTTACTGTTTGGTGTCAGTTTGTTAAGGGATTGCAGACATACTGTCCATTCACTATAGCTTATTATTGGATATGTGAAGAGCATTTGAAATCATGAATGAGATGAATGAGAGAGATTCTTGTTAAAGGGCACCTATGGTGAAATATCAACTTTATAAGCTGTTTGGAAAGACATATGTGTTGGTATGGTGTATATACCGTCACATTGGGCTGATATACACACACCCAATCCCTTTTTTTTAATTTAACAGTATAAAAACGGTGGACCAATTGGAGCGGTTTTCAGACCGACCGCAACTTGAGGTAGGAATGCGGTCCCTCCACCCACCGAATTGATTGACAACTGTGTATTAACATTAACATGACAGGACATGCGCAAAGCAACTGGGAATAAAAGGTCTAATCAGTTCGCTAGGATTATCAATCATCATCAAATGTGATCATAGAGTGAGTTTTACAAGTTTAAAATGTTTTAAAACAGTGCAAGTTTGTAATGAACTACAGCGATTTACTTCGGCTTTACTTCATCACCACAGCCGCGTGTCAGAACAATTATAAAAGAAGATGCTTCAATCTCGGTTTGTGGATGTTAAATCAGGTTTATTTTGTACATTAACATAACAGATATCCATACAGCAGTGGATATTAACCTGTATCCTGTCACATTTGCTTGTCTGTCTGTGTGTGTATGTGTATCTGTGTGTGTGTGTGAACTTTGTAACGACATTGTGTGTGACTCATCGTTGCAACTCCCCAACAAACACATCAAACAATCATTGGTAAAGTTCTTACTGTAGTATTTCTCACAAACGCTACGTAAGATCTGCTTCCTTCACATCTTTCTGTAGTCTGAGGCAGCCGAGGGCCACCCTAATCTCACGAGAAAACTTAAGCATTTTACATTTTGCCAGTTTAGTGGCTAATTTGTACAAATTTGTACAAGTTCAGTTGTACGAAAATGTACGAATTTAAAAAGGAAGCGTAGCACCCAACCCCACCCCTAAACCCAGCCGTCATTGGGTGATGAGCAAATCGTACTAAATTGTACGAATTAGATCGTACTAATTCATACGAATTAGCCACTAAATGAAAAGTTACGAATTGCCGTAAGATAGCGTTGGACAGGCACGTGGGAACAGTGGGCGGGGAGGACTAGCCTCAAAGGCCCAGTACACAAAAACAGCAACAAGCTTGTTTAGAGCTATAAAATACAAACTTCAGAAAGCTATAATCAATAATCTGATGGGTGTTTTGAGCTGAAACTTTTCAGACACATTCTTGAGACACAAAAGATTTACATTAAATTTAGAAAAAGGGGTAAAATATGTGCCCTTTAAGAAATACAAATGTGAACTCGTTAAACAAAGAAAATTCATTCTTAGCATTGTTTGCATTCTGGTGCTAAATGTCTGTTGGGGTTTGAGGACGTTTTCTCTGGCATAAGATATGTCATTACACTGTCAGAACACTGGTCTTACTTGTTTGTTACTGTGGAACAGTACTCTGACATGTCTTCATAATTAAAGAGTAGAGGAGAGCAGGAACAAAAGTAACGTGGGATGAAAGTAACATACCGATTTTTTTAATTAATTTTTTTAAAACCCTGACAACACTTGCTTTCCAGGCTCTAACAGCACATTCAGCATGCAACCCTTGCTTGAGTTGCCAAATATCACCTGATTTCGAGTTTTTAAGTGCATAACGTAAATTATTTTAAGGGTTCCTTTATCTTATTACAAGTTGTTTTTCTGGGTGGCACAGTGACTCAGTGATTAGCACTGTTGCCTCACAGCAAGAAGGTCGCTGGTTCAAGTCCTGGCTGGGTTAGATGGCATTTCTGTATGGAGTTTGCATGTTCTCCCCGTGTTGGCGTGGGTTTCCTCCGGGTGCTCCAGTTTTCCAAAAGACATGCGCTATTGGAGAACTAAATTGGCCATAGTGTATGAGTGTGTGTATGAATGTGAAAGTGTATGGGTGTTTCCCAATACTGGGTTGCAGCTGGAAAGACATCCGCTGTGTAAAACACAAGCTGCATAAGTTGGCGGTTCATTCCACTGTGGTGACCCCTGATGAATAAAGGGACTAAGCCAAAGAAAAATGAATGAAATGATGTGGTTCTCTTTTAATGCGTCACACTATTGATCTATTTACACTATTGAGGTTATGTAGTGCAATAACACATCCTTAAGTTTGCAATCTCTGAGTTTTTCAATTTAAAAGTAAATGACAAGAGAAGGAGTTTGTGGTGCCAAGGTGGCGCAGTGAGTAGCACGTTCGCCTCCCAGCAAGAAGGTCACTGGTTTGAGCCTCGGCTGGGTCAGTTGGCATTTCTGTGTGGAGTTTGCATGTTCTCCCCGTGGTTGCGTGGGTTTCCATTGGGTGCTCCGGTTTCCCCCACAAGTCCAAAGATATGCGGTACATGTGAATTGGGTAGGTTAAATTGTCCGTAGTGTATGAGTGCGAATGAGTTTGTATGGATGTTTCCCACAGATGGGTTGCAGCTGGAAGGGCATTCGCTGCGTAAAACAAATGCTGGATAAGTTGGCGGTTCATTCCGCTGTGGCCACCCCAGATTAATAAAGGGACTAAGCCGAAAAGAAAATGAATGAATGAATGAGAAGGTGTTTGTATGGTGTTTCCCAGCAGTGGGTTGCAGATGGAAGTGCATCCGCTGCATAGAATATGTGCTGGATAAGTTGGCGGTTCATTCCTCTGTGGCGACCTCAGATTAATAAAGGAACTAAGCCAAAAAAGAAAATGAATGAATGATAAGAGCTCCTGTAGGGATGAAAGCAACACTGCTATTTATGGCCCACAGCTAATAGCTATACCTTATTTTTCACTTCCACATTCGAGTTTTCAGTGTTTTGATTAATATGTTTTAGAAAATGAATGCATATTGCCAATAATGGTAAAAAAATACTCAAAAATTGTAGAACATTTTAACACATTGCCTTGTTGGACTGCTTTTGACACATTTGACTGAGCTGAAATTTAAAATTAAAATGCTGTTTAATAATTTTTAGCAAAAATAAAGGACTAAATATGTTTGCAGTGAACATCAACAAGATCATAGTCAGATATATTTAAAATACACAAGATTAAGCCAATAAATCTAGCAAATATTGTTGTGTTACTTTTGACCCACTCGTGTGTTACTTTCGTCCCTGCTGACGGGGTCAAAAGTAACAATGAGCAATTTATGGTTTAAGTGAAATTATTTAAAAGTTCTTCTACATTGTCTTCAAAATACCACACTTGGACCCCACTTATTAATGATAATAACCACAGCAAAAATATATTTTAGTCTAAAACATTCTTTTAAAAATAGGTTTTGATGAAAAATTTGTGTGCCGTATGCACACTTTGTTTTTATTACAGTTTATTGATTTGTCATTATTTAGGTGGCGTAGTGTATAGCACGATCACCTCACAGCAAGAAGGTCGCTGGTTCGAGCCCCGGCTGGGTCAGTTGGCATGTCTGTGTGGAGTTTGCATGTTCTCCCCGTGGTTGCGTGGGTTTCCTCCGGGTTCCTCCAAAGACATGTGGTATAGGTGAATTGGGTGAGCTAAATTGTCTGTTGTGTATGAGTGTGTATGGATGTTCCCCAGAGATGGGTTGCAGCTGGAAGGTCATCCGCTGCGTAAAACATATGCTGGATAAGTTGGCGGTTCATTCCACTGTGGCGACCCCAGATTAATAAAGGGACTAAGCCGAAAAGAAAATGAATGAATGAATGAAGTAAATAAAAGATATCCTTATCAAAAAGAGACATGGGAGAGTATTATGCATACTCAACATATTTATTTTGCAAAAAACCTACAGATCTTACTTAAGGGTGTACAACAAAACAACAATTAGCAGTGTAATAACACAAGAACAGTGTAATGATGTGTACTTTTCACAAAAACTAACTCTCTCTTCAGCTGAACTCTGATGAAACTAGACATTCAAGTTCTTTGCCAGGAACACCAGCCTGTCAACGTTTTCTGGCTTCAGTGATGCCTTGCAGCTTGTTACAATATTGCCCTCTGTGCTGAATGCATGCTCGGAGGGTGAGCTTGTGGCTGGGATGCACAAGTACTTTTTTGCCAGACGGCTAATGCGCGGGAAGTGGGATGATTGGAGACGCCACCACTACAGTGGATCAGAATCACTGTCAGCCGTTACCATCAGCAGGTAGCCATCTAGCTCCATGTCAATGCCCTGCTGCTTTGGTGGTGCACTGCTACACTTTTTGAAGAAACTGCCCAGGCTGTGTTTGGGCTTTTTCAGTTGTGCAGTACCAGTGCTAGTTTCCCCCTCGCTTTGGTCCTCTGTGGAGGAGGCATCCAGTGCTTTGGTTTCTGTAGCTACTCTGCTCTGCACTTCCTTCAATTTTTCAGGTGACATGTAGGTGGTCTTGAACCGTGGGTCCAGGAATGTTGCCATGGTGAGCAGCTCGTCAGTGGCGGGATCTTTGTATTTTTCATTCAAATAATCCAAGACCCTCATCTTGATATCCTCGCACAGTCCTGCTTTGTCCTCTTCTGGCTTCAAAATGTTGGAATTGAGTAAATGGAGGACTGGCTTAACATAGGAGACACTAACGTACTCCTCTCCTGACAGGGCATCTGTAAAATCTCGCAGAGGCTTCAGTGCTTTGGTTATGGCCTCCAACACCTCAATGTCTTGCCAGGTGGGTAGAAGGTGGCGGGACTTTTGGTCTGCTGCCAGGACTTGAGTGATGGCCTTCTCCTGCTCCAACACCCTTTCCATCATTTTGACCCCCAGCTTGTTGGGGATTCTGTGACCAGCTTGTGTTGGGGCAGGTTCAGCTCTCTCTGTGCACTGGTCAGGGCATTCTTCTTTTTCCAGCTGTAGGAGAACGTGTTGACCACTTTTTTGCACATACCTGTGGCCTGTGCGACTCGAGCCTCATGTTGGACACTCCTCTCTGGGAAGTAAAAATAACGGATACAAATATGAGAATAAGTGGGAAAAGTAGGTTATCATATTGACCTTATTCCACTCCCCCCTCTTTTAATTCTTTGCTCTTCCGCATTTTGTCATATACCTTCCGGTACGCTGACACAGTACAGACTTACTCCAACATTTATTCAAATTTGCTTAAGTATTCAGAAATTAAACAGTCGTTTTTCTCTAGAATTTTGAGGGAGCTCCTGGTGTATTATAGCCCATCAGGTCCTCTACGCTCAATTAATTCTGGACAATTGATTTTTCCCAGAATATCAAAATAAACTGTAGCTGGTAGATCTTTCTCTTATCTGGCACCTAAACTCTGGAACAGCCTTCCTAGCACAGTTCGGGAAGCAGACACACTCAGTTTAAAACTAGATTAAAGACACATCTCTTTGCATTAGCATACACATAAAACACAAATGCTGTTGGAATCCAAATCCTCTAAAGGATTGTTAGTCTGCATTATTTAGGGCAACCGGAGCCGGGAACACTTCCCAAAAGACATTATAATTTGAATGGCATCTGCGCTTACAGTATGTTAGTCTGTTTTTTATTATTCCCGAGGTTTCCATAATCCTGGACCAGGCCGTATCCTGAGCAGCTGCTGTGGTGGTCATGGAGGAGTGAACAGCATGAGACCGATCTTTGTAAAACCTCAGTGACAGACGAGTCCTCGTATTGTTCCTGAAAGGCCAGCCTGTTCACCAGCCGGTGACCCCACCTGCGGCTTCTCTGCATGGACGTCCAGCATTCTCCAGCCTCCGGGGCCTAGACTGCAGCTCTGCACAAGACATTTGGCCATAGGAGAAATGGTCGTGCCCAACTGAGCCTGGTTTCTCTCAAGGTTTTTAATTCTTCACTTTCGTCAACTGGTGAAGTTTTTTTCCTCACCACTGGCTTGCATGGTTAGGGACTTGTAGGGCTGCGCATCGATGGATTACTCTTCAGTGTTTGGACTCTCAGCAGTGAATATTAAACCACACTGAATTGAACTAAACTGAATTTCAACACTGAAAACTGGACTGACACTGTTTCAATTTTTTATAATGCATGTGAAGCTGTTTTGACACAATCTACATTGTAAAAGCACTATACAAATAAAGATTAATTGAATTGAATTGTATGGTGAAGAATTATTCAGTGGTGTGTTTCTGATGGCTGGTTGTCGCCACCTTTTGGTTAAATAATGTAAGGGCCGCCTACAACTTTCATTTGTGAGCATATCACGGTGATTTTAATCTTTATTTTTGGCTTGGAACAGCTTTCTGTTAAAGATTGTTGTGTTCATCCTTGCTACAAGCAAAAAAAAACTAATTTCAAATGAATCGCACTCTGTATGGGCAAGTACACAAATTAAAATACTCGTACTCCTATCGGTTTGTAAAAAAGTGGTATCGGTGCATCCCTAATCTTTACCATAAACATCAGTGGTTTATCTAAAATATAAACCGTTCTCCCAGTACTTTTGTGTTACTTGGCTCTTTGTAAACTAAAGACAGAATCTCTTTGTTGATTTTTGCATTTTTTCAAACACAGATTTTTTTTTTTTTTTTTTTTACATAATCTGATAATAGTATTTTATATTTATGTTTTTTTTTAACTTTCAGATCCGGTCCCCAGAGGAATCACGGCTAAACAATACTAACAATGAATAACACAATACTAATGTGGTGGCCTTCAATTTGTTTTTATTTTCTTTTTTAATACAAACAGAAAAGGACTTGACAAATGTTCTGAAAATGAAATGTTCGGTTTAGAAAGTGTAACTTACCAATAGCGTGCAGTCTGTGTCCAAAACATTCGAGTCTCGTCCATTTATTGATTTCCAGAGCGCGCACCATGTTTGCACCGCTGTCAGTCGTCATGCACACCAGACGCGCTTCATCCAAGCCCCAGGCAGAAAGTGCATCTTTCAGTCCTAACGCAAGTATTGCTCCGGTGTGGTCTTCGGGGAAGAAGGCGGTCTGTAGGCATCTGCTGCGCAACTTCCAGTCATCGACAATGAAGTGGATGGTGAGGCTAATGTATGGCTCGGTAGTCCGGCTGGACCATAAATCAATAGTGGCCGAGTAGGCTTCAAGGTGGCGAATTTCGTTCATGACTCTGTCCCGTACCTCAGTGTACAGCTCTGCTAGACACTTATGGCTAAAAAAATTCCGACCAGGCAGCTCGTATCTTGAGTCCAGTGTGTGAACCACATGTCTGAAGTCATCACTCTCTATGGTTTAAACGGGCACCATGTCCTTTGCGATATACAGCGCAATTGCCCTGGTAATATCTTTCCATTTCTTACTACTCTTGTCGTAAAGAGTAGCACAGTAAACGATGCCTGCAGTGAAAGCTGTGTGGTCTTGAGACGTGCTCCGCTGGACCCACTCGCGCTCGTTTTGGCCAGGGTTGCCTCTTCATATTCAGGGGCATGCGTGTTTTTTAAATGATGAAAAAGGTTGCTCGTGTTTCCGCCTCTTGCTGTCACAACACGGCGGCAAATCTTGCATATTACTGAAGTTTGCTCCCTGTCGGATGATTTAAAACCGAACCAGTTCCAAATAACAGAGGTGCCTCCTCTTTTTGGAGCTAGAGTTTCCTCTACAGCGGCCTCGGTCTCTCCGTCTGGTTCTGACTCTCCACTCATCTCTTTTCAGGTAGTACATGCCCGACATTTCTTCACGATGTTTCACCTGTCGGCCACTCCCCCTTTTTTACCTGTACCATCGGCAAAGCTGATACGAATATGTTTTACTTTTTTATTTACAACAAGTTATATAGTATAAGGACAGGAATTCAGACCACAACTGAACGTTTGAAGAAAACTTAATGCCTTATTTAGAATGAGCTATTATTGATATAAATGCATTAGCCGTTCAAGGCACATAATTGATTTATTAAGGTATTGACGGTATTTTTTATTTTTTTTTTATTGTTTTTTATTATGCACAGTCTCAGAAAAAAATGGTACAATGTTGTACCAAAGAAGGTACAAACCCTTGTCACTGGGGCAGTAGCTTTTTATGGGACAGAATTGTACCTTAAGAAAAGAAACAAATTTGTACCTTTTAAGGTCATGATTTGTACCATGGGAAACCAAAATGTACATTTGTTTAAAAAAACAAACTGCAGATATAATATTGTATACTTTGTGAAAGGTGCCACCACAGTGACAAGACGCTTTGTACCTTAACAGTGTCAAAAATGCTTACCAAACATTTATTAAAATGCCTTAAATGGTTAGTTTACGATACCTGTAGTTTTATGTTTTACCGGTTGTTTAGTTTTATTGTATTATGGAACTAAAAATGTATGTTTATTAGTATCTTTAAACATTAAATGATGATTCTTGTTTTAATATGGAAATTATTCATCAAAATCACTTTGCCTTTCCAGTCATATTTATTTTCATAGATACTGTAATAAAGAAGGAGTTGTACCTTTTATATGAGAACAATTGTGTACCTTCATTTCAGTTGTACCATAAAAGGCACAAAACAGTATCATAAGAGGACTTTTCAGGACCATATAAGGTACAATTTTTACAAAGGTACAAAACTGTTCCTCAAGGAACATTATTTGTACCATCGTGTACCTTTTTTTCTGAGAGTGCAAGAAAGAATATTACAAAGATACAATATGAACAAAGGGACAAAAAGGGTTACATAAAAATCCAGAAAATTAAACAAGTTTAAATGATTTACACCAAGAAAGAGTTTTACATGCAATATAGTTGTTTGAGTCTTTGAAAGAGTTCACTTATAAATCAAATTCCTTTCTGAAAATAAAAAAAGTAAGGGTGTTTCTTTGAAAATTTACATTTGTGGATGTAAAATTTAGCCCAAAAAAAAGCAATAAATTAATAATATATTTACAATGAGAATGATCTACATTCAGAGAGTAACCAAAGAATACAATTTTTGGGGAAATACAAAAGTTTGGAAATAAGAACTTTTTAATGAAATTGGAAAAGTCAACCCAAAAAACTTTACAGTAAGTGCACTCCCAAAATAAATGATTTAGTGTTTCATCATACTGAGTAGGCTACAAAATGAGCATTTAGGGGAAATATTATTATGAAGCTATTATTATTATAAACCCTTCTATTATTTAGCTAGTTTGAAATGTATTGGGTAGCAATTATGAATAATTTTGATTGAGACTTCAACAGCTTTATTAGATAAAATGAATTTCTTCCGAAGAATTAAGGTATTGACGGTATTGGAAAATCCATGTCGTGGCGCAATTTCCGGTGTACCGCCCACCCCCGCTAAAACGACACCAAAACACCTAGAAAGTGATAGCTTCATAAATAAAAGCACTTGTTTACTCGTCATAAGCTGTCTTTGATCATTGAAAATATCTTTTGAGGCCTGAATTCTTTCTTTTATTTTATGTTCAATGGTTATGATACATTTCTTTAAAAGACATAGGCATATACAAAATTAAGGACAAAATTAAGCCGTACACTTTAAAAAATGTCAGGTTATTTAACACAATTCTTTTCAAAAATATAAAAATATTAATCATTCATTCATTCATTCATTTTCTTTTTGGCGTAGTCCCTTTATTAATCCGCCAACTTATCCAGCATGTTTTTTTACGCAGCGGATGCCCTTTCAGCTGCAACAAAAAAAAAAAAAATAATAATAATAATAATAAAATAGTAATAATGAAATAAAATAATAAAAAATGTAGTTAAATTGATAGGACCAAATTTTTTGAGTTAGTCTATATTTTACCCAATTTCTTAGAGTGTATATAATCATATTAAATGAAAGAAAAATGTTATTAAGCAGATTGGAGAGAAGGAAGGGCTTTTATCTGTTGTCATGTATCTATTTGATGAACTATGCTGCCCTCTTCTGGCAAACAGAACATTTGCAGCAATCGGTGAACGCCATTTCAGTTAAATATCTGAATCATCAGGATCAACGATGATTGTCATTATAATCTAGTAACAGACATTCGCAAAAACAATATCTCGCGTGACAAATCTATAGGCTACATGTTTCTGTATCTGATTTAGAGTTTTCTGTCTATGGCTTCCCACATAGCATAATTTCTCTGGCCAAGCTCTGGCCCACACAATCAGCTTTTGCTTGGCCCACATGCTGCAGTGAGTTATGGTACATGACTGGACGAAGTCTAGCGTCCAGACAAGGGCCAAAAATGGACCATATCTGGACCGAGACTCAGCCAAGTTAACCCATAACTGGGCCTGAACAATAAATAACTACCAATAGCATTGTGCAGTCTGTGTCCAAAACATTCGAGTCTCGTCCATTTATTGATTTCCAGATAAATAACATTTTATTGCTGTTTAAAGTATTGTTAAACATCGACAATAACAGAATTAACATTTCCACCTATGTGCTTTAGCTCAAGATGCTAATCTCATACACAGACCCACACGAAACATCATTTTATGCGTTTGCATCATATTGTTTTTGAAGAGTGAAAGATAAATTCACTGAAATATATCAGTGGCAAAATGAACAAATAATCAACATACTACTAGTGTATCCTAAACATTTGCACAAATTATTAAGAGAATAAATGACATGCCTCAATGCCTTGTAGTCAGAGTTTCCCGCCAGTCAGAGTTTCCCGCCAGAGGTAGTGACCTCACTTGGAGCAAGTCACATGCTTTTTCCTTCAGTCGTTTACAGATTGTGATGCATTTTTATGACACAAATGTTTTACATTTTATTTTATTAATTCATTTTTCAACCAATTTTCTTTTCGGCTTAGTCCCTTTATTAATCCAGGGTCGCCACAGTGGAATGAACCGCCAACTTATCCAGAGCATGTTTTACGCAGCGGATGCCCTTCCAGCCGCAATGTATCTCTGGAAACATCCAGACACACTCATTCACACACATACACTACGGACAATTTAGTCTACCCAATTTAGTCTACCCAATTCACCTATACCACTCGTCTTCACATTTTATTTTAAATAACTGAAATTACAAATAATACAGGAAAAATGTTGCATGTTTCTTTAACTTATGCTTACTAAAAACACAAAACCATGAAAATTAGACTGAATTAGTTCATGATAATTGAAGCTGGATGATTCAGAACAGTGAACAGCAGCTAATGGGAGTCTTTATACAAAAAGTCCCTGAATACCCATACAAATATTATTTTTTAAGACAACTTGATATAATTTGTGTTATTATTCAAAGCAAAAGGTTGCACTGGAGATGTAAAATGCCTTTGCATTATACCCAAACATAGTGTAAACTTAATAAACATAACTGCTTTTTCCAACCCAAAAATATAAATAATAAAAAGGTTGACTCCTCTAGACTTAACTGACTGTAGGCCGGTTTTAATATAATGAGGTATACATGAATATACTGTACATCCCACATAGCAAAAGAACTTGGCCCAAATGTGGCCTCATTATGGCACTGCTGGTGTGTTGCTGGCACTGGCATAATAATAATAATAATAATAATAATTCCGTACATTTATATAGCACTTATCTAGACACTAAAAGCGCTTTACACAAGGGGGGGGGGGGGGGGGGGGGGCATCATCCACCTGGATGACTCGACGTCAGCTATATTGCACCAGACCGCACACGACACACCAGCTGATTGGTGGAGAGGAGAGTGATGAAGCCAATTATGATATGGGGATGTTAGAAGGCCATGATGGCCAGTGGGCAGATCTGGCCAGGATGCCGAGGTTAAACCACTACTCTTTTTCGAAAAACATCCTGGGATTTTTAACGACCACAGAGAGAAGTATAGAGTCCCCCTCAACTATACTGGGGTGTTAGGACCCACACAGACCGCAGGTTGAGCGTCCCCTGTTGGCCTAACTAACACCACTTCCAGCAGCAATGGCAATGATAGCACTGCATGCATGATGGCAAACTACATTTTGGCCAGTTGTGGATGGGAGGTGTGTGGCTCAAATCAGTGTAGCGATTGTTCATGTTGTTTAGGTAACATTAGGCTGGGTTATGGCTCAGTTTTTGGGGTTTCTGGTAAAATGGTGGTGTTGATATGGTTAACCTAAAGCTGAGAATCGGTAGCAATAATAAACTTGTTTTGGCCCAGTTCAGGGCGAGTTAAGGGTAATAAATTGGCTAATATTCAGGCCGTTTATGGCCCATGTGTGGCCCTTGTCTTTAATCCAGTTATGGGCCACTTCAGGACCATCATTCTTTACGGTACTTGGGCCAAGGGAAGAGTTATTGTGTGGCCCAGAGTTGGGCCAGAAAACATTTGCTATGTGGGATGTAGACAGACCTACTG
This sequence comes from Danio albolineatus, assembly GCA_903798035.1. Lineage (NCBI taxonomy): Eukaryota > Metazoa > Chordata > Actinopteri > Cypriniformes > Danionidae > Danio > Danio albolineatus. The sequence goes on along the minus strand of CAIGQQ010006515.1, from coordinate 710,364 downwards.
TATGTTTATAAAAGTATTTAGTATTTTTAAACATCAATAAATTTGAAGCTCAGGTTTGTAGCATTAAACCATGCGTCAGTGTGCCAAATATATGACACTTTTGAAACGGAAGTTGGAGTAAAATGAGGTAAATATATCAAAGTACATCAAACTGCTCTGGGTAAACATACTAACAACACTTTTGTAATTCTTCTGTATACACGTACCCTTCTGAAAGCATTAGCCATGCATATTACTCATATTTTCTGGCTAATTTGCTTTCTTTCCCAGCACGCGAGGTACACTTTTTTCAGAAACACATTTGCACTTGAACAGGTTGTTTTCATAAGCTATTTTGCGATTCGCTTGAAACGTGCCACAGATATTTTTCTAATTTAATTTAATCACTTTAAACTGGTCAAACCAGCACTTTCACTGCCACTTTCAATGCCCAACACATACCAAAGACAGCTGAAAACTCACTACTGGACTAAAGGTGTGTGTTTGATTGACATGTTTGTATCAATTTGTTTGCTTTTTTGGTGTGGTTCATTTGATTTAAAGTGTGAATGGCGCTACGGCGGCTCTGTGGTTAGCACTGTTGACTCACAGCAAGAAGGTCGCTTGTTCGAGTCCTGGCTGGGCCAGTTGGCATTTCTGTGTGGAGTTTGCATGTTCTCCACATGTTTGTTTGGGTTTCCTCTGGGTGCTTCGGTTTCCCCCACAGTCCAAAGACATGCGCAATAAGTGAATTGGATTAACTAAACCGGCCGTAGTGTATGAGTGTGTGTGTGAAGAAAGCCCAGCAGTGACTGTACTTCCTTCATCAGCTGAGGAAGTTCAACCTGCCACAGGAGCTGCTCGTACAGTTCTACTCAGCTGTCATCCAGTCCATCCTCTGCACTTCAATCACCGTCTGGTTCGGCTCAGCTGCCAAATCTGACCTCCGTAGACTACAGCGAATAGTCCGGACTGCTGAACGAATCACTGGCACTACCCTCCCTACACTTCAAGAACTGTACTTTTCCAGAGTGAGTAAAAGGGCTCGCAAAATCACCCTGGACGCCTCGCACCCAGCACACTTCCTGTTTGAACTGGTACCGTCTGGCCGGCGCTACAGAGCACCGAGCACAAAAACAGCCAGACACAATAAAAGTTTCTTTCCTCAGGCCATCTACCTCATGAACAGTTAAATATTTTCCTATTGTGCAATAAACGTGCAATTCTTTCTCATACGCACTTGTACACAGCACCTTATAATAATATACAATGCAATACTTCTCCTTACGCATTTGTACACAGCACCTTATAACCTGTATATTTATAACAAATCTGTACATACATTTCAACACCCAGATCTTTTGGACTGACTGCATCTCTGTTTAATGTCTATCATCTTTTTTTTCATATCTATTTTGTGTTGTCGCTTTATGTACACGGGAAGCTTCTGTAGCCAAAGCAAATTCCTCGTGTGAATGGTGCCATCTGAACCTGAAAAAGTGAAAAGATGGGTCTCAGTCCACTTCAGTGCAAGTGAAATATTGTCCAAAGACATTGAACCGAACCAAAAACAAAATGAAAAAGGACAGTATTACGTTGACTGTAGTAGGCCTAGTCTTTTCATTCTTTTCTTTTCTTTCAGTGGGTACAGATGGAAGATCTCACCCACAATTCAGTCCCACTGTCCAGGTCATTTTCATGAAAAGCTGAACTAAAAACATTCCTTCTGTAGCTACACTGTTGAAAATGTTCTGTTGAAACTACAGTAACTTACAGTAAATTAGAATACAGCAAAAAATATTGCATTTACATTTACAGCACAATTAACATTGCTGTATATGTGTGTACAGTATAGTATATCTTTACTGTAAACTACTCAGTAATTTTCACAATGCTACTTTAAAATACAGTAACATACTGCTTAACTGTCCTATGGTAAAATACAGTTCATATTACAGTTAAATACTGTATCATTTAAAAAATTAACAGCATATAATCCATATTTCTTTTTACATCATCCACAGAATTTTAAATTCAGTTCTATTATAACCCATAATATAACATCTAAAATAAAGAAACAAATAAAGCAAAGCGCCTACAATATGTGACTTACAAGTTTTAAAGTCATTTCGGAAAAAAGACATTTTATTCAGTTTAAATCAAACAAATCTGTATAAATTAAACTGTTGAAGTGTGCGGTATCCTCGACTAAACGTGCATTAGTTGTTCTTGTAATGTTTTTGTAATATCACACTTCCAGAGAACCTGATGAAGCAAACAGAATTCCTTGTCATTGACCTGGATTCTCAGTAATGGTGATAAATCATAACTACTAACTGCTGATTGGATGAAGAATTCAGTAAACATTGAGAACCACACAACCTGAAATAAACTCAGACATTCAGATGTCGAAGTTTTCTAAAATATATTGCCACTTTTTGTTTCTATATAAAAAAACAACAACAAAACAAAGAGTTGTAACTGTTTTAACACTTTAAATAGTGAAATTCACTCACACTTTAGAAGAAACGTACTACAAGTATACACTGTAAAACATATTTGTTAACAGTTTTCATATTTTGTGATTTTTTTTTCAGTTTATTTACGGTTGTGATTCCATTGGGATGTTGATCTCTGCTCTGTTGACTTTTGATGTTGTAAATTCAACTTAACAGACCAACAAAGGGACTTTTAATGACATTTTAGCTGTTTGAAATACTATTAAGAAATAATATTTAGCCTGTAATATAACTGAAAATGTACTTGTGTCATGCCTGAGTTCACAATAGGAAGGCACAGGATCATCAAAACACATATATTTATTCACAATTGCTCGCATGGAAGAACATGGGGTGCAGCCATTAACTTAGCAATACCGGACAACAAATTAACTGAATACGGGGACTTAAATACACAGGGACATGATGATGATAATGACACACAAGGGGTGAACACAGGTGAAGGGGATGAACATAATGACATAATGACGGGAACAAAGGAACACATAGTGAGGGTCACATGATGAAAATAAACACAAATGGAGACTGGGTTTGACAACTGGCAGTTTATTAATTAATTATTTTTTTTGTATCATAATATATTACTTAATTCATTTTCTTGTCGGCTTAGTCCCTTTATTAATCTGGGGTCGCCACAGCAGAATGAACCACTAATATATCACTTTAAACTAATAAAAATGTTATCAAAAGTAACTTTTTTTTCAACTTTTTTCAAAAGTCGTTGGAAGAAAGATCAAGTATAAAGTGATTTTTCTTAGCTTGTTGAGACAAGATGCCCCTATTACGTAAAATATGATTATTGTGTAATTTTTTTTCATTAGATGGAAGGCAGCTGGCCACTGGAATCCTCACAAAAGACATTCTGTTTCTCAGAAAAATGACTTGTCAGATTTGTAATGCTCGGTAATGACTGAACCAAACAATTGACCAAATCACTGTGAACTTAAAAATAAAGTAACCACCTGCAAAACATTTATAATATGCTACAATAGTTGCAGTTGTTGCTTTTTGGATATCTTGTTCACCCGAACAAAAATTAAGTTAAATTTTAAGTTAAAACAGTATGTTAAGACATTAAATATTAATGCAAAATACTCAAATAAACATGTCCAGCAAACAAAAGACACCGCAAATGTGAATGTTTTTAATACACGCTGTAAAAATGCTGGATTCCACAAAATTCCTTCATGTTTCCAAATCGATTAAGTTAAAACTGAATTGTTTGTACAAATTTAAGTGGTTTGAACATAAAGCAATTAAGTTGTCCCCAAAAAATCTCGAGATTTGTGTTGTTTCAGTTCATTTTTTACAAAGTAGAATATTTTTGACTGCACTTATGTTTGCAAAAAGTTAGTTTTATCTTTAACTTTTTTTTTTTTTGAATGGGGGATGTATTAAATGTTAATGTTAATAATGTTTATTTACTTGCACATGCTGATTATTTTTCTTTATAAGACCTCAATTCAATGTGTTGTGAGGAGCCACGGGAATAGTTGAAAAATGATCACAATTTCAGCTAAACATTATTTGGCAAGGCAAACATTATTTATAGAGCATAATTTTACACAACCGTAGTTGATCCAAAGTGCTTTACAATCAAACAAAATATTTAATAAATAAAAAATAAAACTTGTATTAAGAAAATAAGAAAAGGAAAATGTATATATATATATATATATATATATATATATATATATATATATGTAATAACTGAAATACAGATATGAAATAACATGCATGCATCACTCAAAGGCAAAGGAGTAAAAATAAGTCTTTAAGTTAGATTTAAAGGTGCTGTATGTACGTTTTGGACTCTTCTAAAGCATAAAAATACCATAATATGTTTGCAGATATTTAAGAAACATGCCAAATAAACATTCTTTTTTTATCTGTAAAACAAGTCAGATATTCTGCTTTGAAAATGTGTTTTCGTTGCCCGAACGCTGTCTTTGTTTCGGTCATTTTAACCTGCCCAATGCCAATTTAGCCAATTATATTTCAGCACCCCGGGTTGCCTTTGTGGAAAACCGCGTATTTCATTCATTCAATCAGGAAGGTTATGAAAGCATGCGTCTGTGACTGAAATGCAACCTCCAGTGGACAGTAGCAGACTCCGAAATGTGACAGATTCAGTTCCACATGAGGTTATTAATTAGCAAATTGTATAACTATTACGAACGTAAACATTAGGTGAGCTGGTTACATTGTAAAGGCGTGCCCTAACAACAAGCTTCATGACTAAAAATATGCATTGATCAGCAATTTGCACCAGGCGAATCATGACAGAAATTGAAATATAGCCATTCAGAAGCACAGAATATGCACTCACTTATGTAATGTTAAGGTCTATAATCTATTTAATACATATTAACCCTCTTTAACATTATTAAATGTACATGCTTACCTCAAGATCTGAGGTGAACTATCTGCTGCTGCTTTCAGTATATGGCAATAAATGTCATGTAAAATGGCATTCAAACTCACATTAATAGCACTTAACACTGAATGAAGCACACGAGGTTTACCTGAGGTGATCATTTTCAGTTTTCTGTTGTCCAGCTGTGAGAAGTTAAAGCCGTTTCTAATATTTCAATTAGAGGTGTTGGTAAGGACAAAAAAACTCATTTTAATATGGAGAATATTCCTACTATCGGGTGTCCTTAATTGCTTTTATTTAGAATCACTCACTCCTGTCCTCAACCTGGCAACCTGCGCTTGCTTTGTTTTGATCCAGGAGTGCAATACCTAGTTCATCCACTGGGTGTCAAACTTGCATACTGCACCTTTAAAGGCATCCAACAATGGAGAAATCCTAATGTTCAGAGGGAGACTGTTCCAGAGCCTTGGGGCCGCAACACAGAAAGCTCAATCACTTTTTTTATTTGCAGTGAGACCGAGAGACAGACTAAAGAAAATGATCATGGGACCTACAAGCTGTATATGGTCTAATTAGTATACAGAAAAATAGACCGGGGAAGAATTGTGCGATGCTTTATTTGTGAAAAGAAAGATTTTATAATCAACTTTTATCAATTTTATCTCAAGCCAATCCAATGAGGCGAGGAGATATAATTTCTTTTCTTAGTTCCTGTTATTAATCTGGCGGCTGCATTCTGAACCAACTGTAACTGAGACAGTGTTGACTGAGGTAGACCAATGTACAACAAGTTACAGCAGTCTAACCGAGAGGAAATTGAAGCATGGGTAACAATTTCTCGATCTTTTTTTTTTTTTTTTTTTTTAGAAAGGAACGGTTTAACTTTTGCCGGTTTCACAAATATAAAAATATATACGTTAATAATTTAATAAAATAAAAACTGCAGCATTATTTTATGTTCGAGTTGACCCTCCTTTATTGATTCCATCCAATTTTGAACAAACACGATTCATTCAAAATCTTCTGAAATGATTATTATTTCTTAAATCTACCAATTCAGCAGAAATCCACACACATTGTTTTTTAAAGCAGTTTCTTTCTCTCACGCTCGTTCAATCATAATAATGTTTGTTTACACTTGCTGTCTGAAGATAAAGACTCTTCACTCAGCTCATGGCTCTTATGTAACTCACTCTCTTCTTTTAAAACCACTGCTGCGTGAAAATCTTCTGCCGTGATATTGATTTTAGGATGAAGCAGTGACGTCCTGTTGTTGTTGTGCTGCTGTGTTGGCAGTTTGCACAAATGCTTATTAAACAGAAAGGCACAAGACTGTATGAAAACAGTAAGAAGCGCTCAATGCAAAGAGTCGTTTCATGTTAAGGTAACGCAACAGACACTCTACAACAGTCAATATCACTAAATACTTCATTCTTGCTCTAAATGTGTTCACATAGGAGTCAGGACAGTAATATTTTGTCTCTGCTATAAAGCATTTAAAGTTTTTTACCCTCCGTTTATGTTAAATTCCCCACTACATTGGCAATCCTTTGTGATTATTTTTTGCAAAATCTCATTTTCTGTTTGAAATAATGATAGAATTTTTTAAAAATGCATTTCAAATTGTACCTTTCATTGCTTAAGACTGTTAACATGTACTTATAACGTATAATCATGATTGGGCACGATGAAAGAAATTAAATCTCTTTTTTTTTTGGATTCTGAATTAATCGAAACTACATTTTTTATTTATTTTTTTATTTATTTATTTTTAAACATTCTAAATGAATCTAAATTAATTGAATCAATTGCTTTGTAAAACAAAAAGACAGTTTCAAAGCCCTCGAAACTTCACTGCTCAGCCCAATGATGGATGAAAACATATTTTGCATAACAATTACAAATATTTCATGAATGTGCGATCTATTTAGTTCCCCCAAAAAGGAAAATGTGCTGTTCTTCCTCTTTCCTGGTACCTTACCTTTATGAGATTTGCTTTTGTGTTGAACACAGATGAAGAAGATATTTTGAAAAATGTTAGAAGCCTGTTACCACTGACTTCAGTATTTGTTTTTCCTTCTATGGATGTCAATAGTTACAGTTTTCCAACACAACCTATTCTGAACGAATGAAAAACAAAACTCAAAAAGGTTTTTGACAGGTGACTTTTGAATATAGGCTACATATTTGCAGTGATAACATTTTGTGCAAACATTAAGATAATTTCATGAATCACAAACAAATATTATACTAATATAAAATATATATTATATGTCCATGGTGTTCACCAGAGTGAGATATCAAGATCGAAGTCAGGCGATGTTAATTAATACAGATTAAACCAATGAGGGAGCATGATTATTTCCAGCACTGAGGAAACAACTGAAAGTACATGATGTCATGTCATTTACAATACTGTGTAGAAGCGTTAGGCCACTAGTGTTTTCAACAACAACAAAAGGTTTAAAGTCGGTTATTTCTATTTTTCAGTAGCATGTCAGTTTGAAATGCTTCAAAGACGCTAGACTGAAAAAATATGCAAAGATTCCTTATTTTACTCGTTTTTTTTTACGTTTAGTGGCTGTAAACGATTTATTTGGGCTGAATTTAAACAAATGAATTAAGTTGAACATTATTAAATTTCATTTGTTTGTTTAAATTCAACACAAATAAATTGTTTGCAATAGTTTTGCAGACATTTTTTCAGTGTACCTAAAAGACTATGAGTTTTAAATGCAAATGTTGATTTGATTTAGTTAATATAAAATTAATTGATAAATAAAATGTATTTATGCATATTTTTTAAAGCATTTTTAATTTACTGCGTTTTTTACACAAGTGCCTAAAATTTACAGTACAGTAGCTTTACAGGTGGGTTTTTTGAAGCATTTTACAGATGTTGCTGTCAACTGGATTGAGTTTGTCTCAGTTTGTTCTGTTTCCAGACAGACTGGATGATAATAATAATAACAATAAATCCTTACATTTATATAGCACTTTTATAGACACTTAAAGTGCTTTACACAATGATCTCCCCTCATCCAGCAGTGTGCAGCATCCACCTGGATGACGCGACGGCAGCCATATTGCACCAGACCGCACACCACTCACTAGCTGATTGGTGGAGAGGAGACAGAGTGATGAAGCCAATTATGATATGGGGATGGTTTGGAGGCCAATGGGCAGATCTGGCCAGGATGCCAGGGTTAAACCTACTCTTTTTTGAAGAACATCCTGGGATTTTTAACGACCACAGAGAGTAAGGACCTTGGTTTAACGTCTCATCCGAAAGACGACGCTCACTGAGCAGTATAGAGTCCCGTTCACTATACTGGGGCATTAGGACCCACACTGACCGCAGGTTGAGCGCCCCCTGCTGGCCTCACTTACACCACTTCCGGCAGCAACCTAGTTTTCCCATGTGGTCTCCCATCCGGTTACTGACCGGGCACAGCACTGCTTTGCTTCAGAGGGCGACCATGTGAGAGTTGCAGAGAGCTAGCTGATCAGATCGCTGTGTGGAGCACTGGCTATTGTTAGACTCCAATTATCTCACAATTAATGACAAAAAGTAATGTCATATATCATGACTGCCAGTGTGGGTGTATATGAGGTTGTTGTATGGATTTGGACATATTTTGCTGTGCACATCAGGTAGCCTTTCATAATGAAGTGTGTGCATGTGTGAAATCAGTCATGTCAACATAAGTTAACACACATGGAGAAGCTGTCTCTTTGTATTAATGCATCATGTGTGTGAAAGTTTTGCAGGTTCCTGTCTAGGGCAAAAGTCTGCATTTGTTTCAGCTAGTCTTATAATGAATGAATGTCATTTTTTGCTCGTAAGTGAAGTGCAGATTGTGGTATTTCACTGAATGTTTCAGAATGCTCCAGAAAAAAAACCTCATGCTGTCATTTACTGATTTTATTTAAAATGCAGCATAACCTTGATGATGAATGTTTTCTCTATACCTGCACGTTCAATCTTTGATGCTTTGGAAATATGTAAATCATAAAATGTCATATATCATGACTGCCAGTGTGGGTGTAGTTTAAAGTTAAATTCATTCATTCATTGTCTTTCCAGCTTAGTCCCTTTATTAATCCATGGTCACCACGGTGGAATGAACCGCCTAAAGTTAAATAGGTCTTTTCTAAAATTAATTAAAGATGGAAAGCTTTTATAATGAACAGTGTGTGTGGAGAAATTGTAATTATTTTTAAGTATGTTTATTACAGTTAAACCATGGTTTTGATGCACTGACTACAGTTTAACCGTGGTATTGTTATTTGCAGTGGTGGAAAGAGTCTGAAAAATCCTACTCAAGTAAAAGTACCATTACTTGCCCAAAAATGTAGTGCAAGAAGAGTAAAAGTATCTCTTAAAGTAGGAATAGTGAGTAGTGAGTATTACACTGTAGAAAAGTTGATGCGTTTACAGAATGTTATGTTTACACATCCCTGCACAAACAACATGTAGTTTATTTAGGGATCTTCCTATTTTTGTTCGTTCCTTCCAACCTTTCTTTAATTATTTGTTTGTTCCCTCCTTCCTTTTTTATTTGCTTGTTCCCTCCTTCATTCGTTCACTCGTTCGTTCGTTCATATTTTTGTTCCTTCCTACATTAGGTCCTTTTGTTAATTCATTCGTTTGTTCCTTCCTTCCTTCCTTAGTTTGTTTAGTCCTTCCTTGAATTCTTCCTTCATTCGTTTGGTCCTTTCTTCTTTCCTCATTTCATTTGTTCGCTCTTTCTTTCATATTTTTGTTCCTTTCTTCATTAGGTCCTTTGCTCATTCGTTCGTTCACTTCTTCTTTCCTTCCTTAGTTTGTTTAGTCCTTCCTTGAATCCTTCCTTTATTTATTTGGTTCTTCGATCCTTCCTTTCATTCCTTGTTCGGTCCTTCCTTTTATTTGGCCCTTCCTTCCATTCTTCATTCATTCAATTTAGTGATTGTTTAAGGCTGTTTGGTGATTTCAGTCATCATACAGTCGACATCCATCATTTTCAGTGACATACAGTCTATAAACAGTCTCTGGATCATTGCGTGTAAAGATTTTGCACATCTTCTTGGACATTTTTAATGTTTCCAAAAGGTTTGCTGCATTTATAAAGCGCCCATGTCTTGATGAATGTATGTTCAGTATGATGTGATTTACTCTCTACGTGTGATTTAATTGAACAGGAATCACAGGACTAATTTTTCTACTTTAGACAATGATCATAGACAAGAAAGAAATAAAGTAGTGACTGCAGGTTGAAGGGATGTAGTGGAGTAAAAGTACAGATACTGCACTAAACATGTACTCAAGAGAAAGTAAAAGTCCACATCTTTAAAACTACTCAGTAAATTACAATTCCTGAGAAAGACTACTCAATTGCTGTAATTTGAGTATTTGTAATAAGTTACTTAACACCACTAGTTATTTGTAGTAAAACTGTGGTTACACAAATAGTAATTAATTCGCCAAAAGCACAATTGTTGCTGCACTTTTACTGTAGTAAACTGACGGTTAGTGTTAGTGTGGGCGGTAGGGGGCGCTGCTGTAGAGAGTCTGCTGAGGGAGGATCAGGGCTGGACGCTGGTGGAGTCTCAAAACATTTAAACCTGCTTTCTCTGCTCATTAGATGAGTCAACAGAACGGAACAGCACATCCAGACAGAGCAGAGCAGACAGTCTGCATGTGTCCTCAGCAAGGTAAGACTTTTTCTTCGTATAACTGAGTAGATACTGCTCAACAGCATTTACGGTAAGCCAGAGAGCTGTATGACAGGGAGATTCCGAAATGTTTCTTTTCAGAGTGCAGTAAACGCGGTTGTAAATTAGTATTTGGTTATATCTTAAACTTAGTAGCGTTATTTGTGTCATATTTGTTCTGGAAAAGTTTTTTTTAATGTTTTAATTCAACACAGAACAGTTTGTGGATTCTTCGCGTTCCTTTCTAACCAATAAGTGCTGTTAGAGGGCAAAACCGTACAGTTCCAATGTAATTATGTTCATAATAGCACGTGTTTATTCTTGTGTTTGGCCTAAATAGGGCTATATTTGTTACGTGCCTGTAATTTTAAGATAGTGGACCAACTGCAAACTTTATGTGGTGTGAATGTGATAATAGTTGTTATACAATATAGTACTGTGCATTATTTAAACTAGTATTTTAATTATTTAAAAAAGGTTTAAAGTTTGTTATTTCTATATTTTTCTGTCAGTTTGAAATATAAATTTACATTTTCAAACTTTATTTTTGTCATTAATTGTGAGATAATTGGAGTCTGACAACTGGCAGTGATTCACACAGAGATCTGATCTGATCATCCTCCAGTCTGGAATGACATAAGGAAACAGAACAAACTGAGAGACATTCTTAATCCAGAAGACAATCAATTTGGAAACATCTCTAAGAAAAAATAAATAAATAAAAAGCTACCTGCAAAGCTACAGTATTGTTCAAAACTTGTGTAAAAAATGCTGTAAAATAAAAATGCTTTCAAATATAATGCATACATACATCTTATTTATCAATTAACTTATATCTAAATCAAATCAACATTTGGTATACCCACACTTTGCATTTAAAACACTTGTTACACTTGCAGGTAGGTCTTTTCGAAGCATGTTTGAAGCCTTTCAAACTGACATGCTACAGAAAAATATATATAACCAACTTTTAAACCTTTTTTGTTGAAAATACTAGTGGCCTAACACTTCTGCAAAGTAGGCATGGGACGATAACCGTTTTCAAGGTATACCGCGGTTTGGAAAAGTCAAGCTTTTCATACCGCCAAATTTTTCTGCTATACCGTTTCTAAGGTATGTGTAAGATTTTTTTATTTACATTTTTTTTGTTGTTTTTTAGGTGTAAATTGTAAAGACATCTGTATTTTTGAAACAAACAAAGACAGCAAAAGTCAATGATTCACTTGAATGATTTAGCCTGACATGTTTACTGCTCCAAAATACTTTAAATGTCTCTCAAAATAAAATATATTGGGTTCAAAGCGGAATTTTTTTTTGTTTTTTAACCAGACATTTAAAAAGAATATATTTTAGAGCAGTAAATACCGTCATATCGTGAAACCGTGATATTTTTATCCAAGGTTATCATACCGTCAGAATCTTAGACCGGCCCATGCCCACTACAAAGTATTGTATATGACATGAGATCATGTAATTGCAGTTGTTTCCTCAGTGTGGGAAATAATCATGCTCCCTTATTGGTTTAATCTGTATTAATTAACATCAGCTGACTTCTATCTTGATGTCATTTCTCACTCTGGTAAACACCATGGACATAATACATATTTTTATATTAGTATAGTTTTTGTTTGTGATTCATGAAATCATTTTAATGTTTGCACAAAATGTTATCACTGCAAATATGTAGCCTAAAATCAAACAATCAAAGTCTTAAAAGCAGTTTCACAGGCTCCATATCAGCATTTATAAGCAAATTCAGACAACTGAACGAGAAGAATAAGATCAAATGTGATCCTTTCTGATGAGTATTATTTAAGTTCATGTGTTTCTCAAACTCGCTGAGTTTTGTAAGCTCCTGTCTTGGCATGAACAGTGCCCATTAGGCAAGATTAGACCGTTTCCATTGATGTGAAGAATAAATGAGGTTGCTGTGTGGATTTGGGCACCTTTTTGCTGTGCACATCAGGTAGCCTTTCATAATGAAGTGTGTGCATGTGTGAAATCACTCATGTCAACATAAGTTAACACACATGGAGAAGCTGTCTCTTTATATTAATGCATCACGTATATGTGAAAGTTTTGCAGGTTCTTGTCATTGGCAAAAGTCCAAATTTGTTTCAGCTAGTCTTATAATGAATGAATGTCATTTTTTTGCTCGTAAGTGAAGTGCAGATTGTGGTATTTCACTGAATGTTTCAGAATGCTCCGAAAAAAACTTTTATTTTATTTGACCTTATTTAAAATGCAGCATAACCTGAATAATAAAATGTTTTCTCTATACATGCACGCTCAATCTTTGATGCTTTGGAAATATGTAAATCATAAAACAGAATTTGCAACACAAAAATTTAGGTCACGCTTGTCAGCGGTGTTACATGCGTTGACAGAAACCTGCAAGGACATTTGCAAAAGGTATTTTCATTTTCATTTAATTGATCGGCTTTGTTGTTTTTGGATCAGTGTCAGTCAAACAAGTTTTTCATTAGAAGCAATAAAGTTGTGCAACGTGACTTTGAAGAGCACACATTAATACGTCCGCATTCTGACTGAACAAAGGTGGAACACGATTTGCATAAAACGGCTTGACGTTGCATGCGAGCAGAAAGCAGCAGATGATGCAGTATAAATGTTAATAGGCTCGTTGAATTTCGATATTATCACAGAAGGCTTTATAAACCAGAGATCATTTTCTGTATGTTGTTTTTAACCCAGCAGCTTCTTTAAATTTCAGTTTTGCACATGAAGGCTGCACTTTGTGTGTGTGAGTGAAATCTGGGGAGTTTAACTTCTAAAAATTTGTTTTCGTTTGACCTTTATATAGGTCTACAAAATTGATTAAAATTAAAATTTAATTTCAGTATTAAAAAAAAAAGAGTAAAACAATTTCAGAATGGCTTCGCATGTTTATCACAGGCATTTTGCCAAATGCGATGTGAGACTGGATTAACATCTGTGTTCATTTTTGTTGGAAAATGTAATCTATAGCTATTCTCTACTCCTTAACCCAAACATAACCTTAAATTATTCCCAAAATCAGAGGGGAATAATAGTTGGACAACAATCACGTAGAAGTGCATAGACCTAAACGTAACAAAAACTGTAAACGGATCCCTTAATTCTGATTGGCTTATTGGAATGTTGGTCCAGGATTAACATCGATGGTATTCCAAGAATATGTCCTACTTTTTGATATTAGGTTGACGTATGTTTATCCATGATGTCATACATTTGTTTTAATATTTATACTTCTTAAATATTTTAATCATTTATTCTTTAAATATTTTTAACTTGATAATGTATACTTGCATTACTATTCAAAAGTTTAGTGTTTTTTTAAAGATTTCTTTTGCTCACCAAGTCTGCGTTTACTTGACCAAAATACAGCATCATTACTCTAGTCTACAGAGTCACGCGATTCTTCAGAAATATGCGGAAATTTCCTTATTATAAAAATTGTTGTCACGCTTAAAATGTTTTTTTAAGTATACTTTTTGAAGGATTTTTTTAAAAATAAAAAGTTGTAAAGAACAGCATTTATTTGAAATTATATATGTTTTGTTTCCTTGCAACAATGTAAAGTTTTACTGAAGAAATACAACTACTTATAACATCTTACTATAATTTTAGTTACACATATTTCACATATTTCATAAATGTACTATGCATGGGCTGGTATAAGATTCTGACGGTATGATAACCTTGGACGGTTTCACGGTATGACGGTATTGTGTTTACTGCTCTAAAATATTCTCTTTTTTAAATGTCTGGCTAAAAAACTAAACCTTTTTCTCCTTGGAACACAATATATTTTATTTTAAGAAACATGTATAATATTTTGGGGCAGTAAACATGTCAGGTTAAATAATTCAAGTGAATCATTGACTTCTGCGGTCTTTATTTGTTTCAAAAACACAGATGTCTTTACAATTTACACCTAAAAAAAAAAAAGTAAATAAAAAAATATCATCCATACTTTAGGAACGGTAGAGCAGAAAACATTGCCTAAAATGTACATATATTTACTTCTCATTTTACAATTAAAATATCTTATAAATGATAAAGAAATTAGACAGTTTCTTACAATTACTCCATATCTTTAAAAAAAACAAAAAACATTATGCATTTATAAAGTGAGCTTCACATGGGTGAGTGGGCTTGACAAACCACCTGTAGAAACATTCTTCTCTCTCAAAAAACATTGGTAAAATATATAATAAAACATTGGTACACTCAAAAAAAGATTTTCGCTGCTTTATTGATCTGAAGTCACCACAGTGGAATGAACCGGCAACTTATCCAGCATATGTTTTACGCGGCGGATGCCCTTACAGCCGCAACCCAACACTGGGAAACACTCCTACACTCTTGCATTCACACACACACACACACACACATACACTACGGTCAATATAGCTTATTCAATTCACCTAAACCACATGTTTTTCAACTGTGGGAGAAATCGGAGCACCTGGAGGAAATCCACGCAAACACAGGGAGAACATGCAAACTCCACACAGAAATGCCAACCGACCCAGCCGAGGCTCAAACCAGCTCGAACTTTCTTGCTGTGAGGCGATTGTGCTACCTACTGTGCCACTACACCCCTATTTTATGTTCAGTCTAATTCAATCATTTACTTTAACTTAATAGATTTGTGTTGGGACAACATAAAGGAATAGTTTGGAGCTTTGCATTTTTTTACAGTGTAGTACGAGAACCTATTTTGACAAACTATATTTCATATTCTTATATTATTATAATAAGTGTGAACTCTAAGTAAGCTGACTGTTAAGGTTTAACATTTAAATACAGAAAAAATTGTTTTTTTTACAGATTTAAATTAGTAGTATATTTGCCCTGATTTACTACATTCTTTCAGACCTGGAACATTCGGTTTTAGTGCCATCCATCTGTTTCTGGTCTATTAACTGTTAACTCTCTCACACAGACATGCTTGTACAAAAATGAACAGCGAGTACAGTGCGCTTCTAGCGAATTCCTCAGGATCAGAGCCTGAAACAACACATAAGACATGCAAAGAGCAAAACAAAAATGTCCCATCAGAGTTCTTTGCAGCCACCATAGCTACAGTAATAATACAGGCATGCATTACACTCTCAGTTAAATATCCTGAAATGCAGACTCGACCTTGTGTTTAAATTAGTTGTTTATAGTTCTTGTGCACTTAAAGCATCCATGCATACAGTAGAAACAAGCTTGATTATTGTACAATTTTGTCATGCATGTAGGTGTTTTTTTTTTTAATCAGATTTTCCGAAGCAAACCTTAAGGCTTTTTTACTCCACGTTTCTCCTCTCTGTGTCCTGGCTTTGGTAATGGGACACTGATTTAATGCTGTAGAGGCTACTGTAAAAGCTGAGGAATGAAGCCTGGAGGTTGGACGCAGTACAAAGAGCTGTTTTCTTCACCATTTGTAACCATTATTCTGTGATTTACTTGAGATACCAGTAAGGGTGTCAAAATGAATCATTAAATTACTAAAACAAAATACTAAAACCAAGTGTAGTAACAGACCATAACCAGTTATGATGGACTGACGCTTTTCTCATGTCAATTTTCAGAATCAGAATCAGAAAGAGCTTTATTGCCAAGTATGTTCACACATACGAGGAATTTGTTTTGGTGACAGAGCTTCTACAGTGCAACAGAATTACAGAGACGGGACAAAAAACAGATAATAAATATATTCAAAAAATAAAAGTAGGTGTTAAATGCAAATATACAAATTGACAAGTGTATGTACAGGCATATTACTATATACAACGTTATATGTGCAGCTGTTATGTGCAAATTGGCATGTAAATGGTAGCATACTGTGGTGAGGGAGTCGAGACGTGCTTTTGAGTAATTAAAAATGCTATTTCACAAAAATGATTCATTGGATTTACAATTTTTTTAAGATAAGAGGTTGCAAACTATTTATATGGGTTGAATTAAAACAAATGAAGTTGCACATTAGTAAATATAACTTTTTGTTTTGTTTAAATTCAGCCCAAATAAATTGTTTGCAACCACTTACCTTAAAAACATTTAGTAAATGTTTTGAATCTTTGTTTTCAGTGTATATTAGAAGCCTATACTGGGAACATTTGGTTGCTTGCGAGTTTGCTGGGACAGTAGAAAGATCCCTTATTATATTTACTATAAAAAAAACTCGGAACACAGTGTCGTTATCGCTGTTTGATTTATTGATTATACTATTTGAAAATACACTCAAATTACTTTTTCTGCTTGTCCAAACTACTTATTTCAAATTAGTTGAAACAACACAATTCTTAAAAAAATTGATTGGACAACTTAATTGTTTTATTTTCAATCAACCTAAATTTGAGATAACTTAATTGATTTGTGTCAAGACAACATGAATGAATTGTGTGGAACCCAGTATTTTTTACAATGTACTGTGAGTGTTTTCTTTGAACAGGTAAAATTAATGGTTTAGACAATTTTATGCATAGTGCAATTTTATGCATGTCTACACACTCAAAAAAAATGATGACTGCTGCTTGTTCAAACTACCTGTTTAAAATGAGTTGAAACACCACAATTCTTGTAATTTCTTTGAACAATTTATTTGTATTATGTTCTGTTCACTCTAATTTGTAAACCATTAAGTTAAACATTTGCATGAGATTGAATTGTGAGAGGGAAATGTTGACAATAAAAGTAATCTTAGGTGTGTAAAGTTAATAGAAAGACTTAGAGTTTAGAGTTTAATCTTCACATTAATTGGAAGATTTAGAAGGTTTTCATGGAATGCTTTGAGTTTTGAGATTACCACCTTGCAGTAGCACCCATGCTTTGGGTGTTGGCAGCTTATTTAGCAAAACTGCGGTTTGTTGCTTTGCTCAGTGAGCAATAACTATCCTAAAATTAGTTCTCAGATAGGTCTCAATCAATTGTTTATGTAACTCATGAAATATGCTTAAACTTGTTTATGTAACTCATGAAATATACTTAAAAAGTGTCTCTTTTAGTTCATTTAGGATAACTTCAAGTAAAACTTGAAATGTTCGACAGATAATAGGCATACATGATATTATCAGACCTTTGAGTTTAAGTTAAATAAAAATACAAATGTATTTAAACTTTCATTTGATAAAATCATGTTGGACCAACTCAATTGCATTTAATTGTGTAAATTGTTTTGTTTTTTTCAGTTGGTGCTACACAAATTGATTTAATTGAAAACCTGCCCTCAGTTAAATTGAGATCATCCAATGAGTTATTTTTTTGAGTGCACTAAATGAACAAAAAGTCAAGGTATAACTCAAACCATTTGTGGAAACCGATTGCAACAATCCATTTAAATTCAAAAACTAATACTAATGAGTACTGTGAGCTTAATCCATTTGAGTAATTAAAGCAATCTGAACACAGTACAACCCAATAAATGAAGAGAACTCAAACCAACTGAGTACTGTAAAACCTAATAAGTTAAGGCAACTCAAACCGTTTGAGGAAGCCGATTGCTACAAACCATTTGAGTTAAACTAATCTATATGAGTACTCTGAACTTAATCCATTTAAGTTAAAGTAGTGAGTAGCGCTGTGCAGTATGGACAAAATAATCATATGGCGATTTTATTTTTATTTTTTTTGAACGAATATTTCGATTGCGATTTTTATTTGCAATTTTAGCAATTGTTTTTGCTTTTTCAAACAAGCTACAAACACATTCTAAATGTATTCAGTGCACACGAAGTCCACAACAAAACATTTCACAATAAAATAATAACATAGTATTAAGTTTAATAAATAAAACTGTAGTAAAAATGTCTTTAAAACAGACAACATCGCGATTGCGATTAATTGCACAGCCCTAGTAATGAGGTATTTATTTAACTCATTACCTTCAACTCTGAGTTCAAAACTCTTTTCAAATGAGTAGAATAAACTTTCAGTAAACTTTGAGTTAACTACACATTTCATTTGATAAAGTTGACTGTTGGGTTTTACAGTGTAGTAATATTCAGATACACAAATTTAATAATCAGATGTAAAATAACACTATTTTTCATCGCATGTATACATAAATACAACTTATATTTCTGAAAGCTACAGTAGAACTTATGCATGAGTACTTTAAACTGACTTGCTCACACAGTCACTGACCCAAAAAACACACATAAAAAATTATATTTTGGAAACTTTATGGTTAAAACGTTGCCATGACAAATCATGCGTGTTTTCAAATGTTGCTTCTGGTCAGTTCTAATACCAGTTTGATGTTATAGAACCTGCGATGTGACTATTGCGAATGCTCATTGCAATATTGATGCTAAAAAGATACATTATTAAGAACTACTTTTAAGGCGCCACGGTGGCGTAGTGAGTAGCACGTTCGCCTCACAGCAAGAAGGTCGCTGGTTCGATCCCCGGCTGGGCCAGTTGGCATTTCTGTGTGGAGTTTGCATGTTCTCCCCGTGGTTGCGTGGGTTTCCTCCGGGTGCTCCAGTTTCCCCCACAGTCCAAAGACATGTGGTATAGGTGAATTGGGTAAGCTAAATTGTCCATAGTGTATGAGTGTGTATGGATGTTTCCCAGAGATGGGTTGTGGCTGGAAGGGCATCCGCTGCATAAAACAAATGCGGTTCATTCCGCTGTGGCGACCCCAGATTAATAAAGTGACTAAGCCAAAAAGAAAATGAATGAATGAATGAATGAGAACTACTTTTAGCGTAGGTTCACACCTTATAGTTTCCAGTGAATGTTGATTGACAGGTCAATTGGCCATTGCATCGTTTACTCAAACACCTGAAACTGCATTTTTATGCAAATAAGAGCCTGGTATGTGACGCACACTCCTTTAAGTCTTCATGAAAGGACTTTGTCTAAGGTATTTGATTTAAAAGGGCTCAAGGATTGCCTTGAGGTAAAACAGCGATCTAATGGTCCCTGAATAAACCATTATGCTACACAAACTATTAAGCAGATTCAGAATCAGCGACGAATGTGAGGTGTTGTTTGATGGATGAGGTTAATAATGAGAGGGCGTGTGCGAGCCGAGCTCTGAAACAGAACATTAAGTCTTGTTAGTGGGGAGTGGCAGCGCTACTTTAAAACCAGCTCTGGTCCCCCCCAGAATGCACCTTTTCTGTTGATTTGTCAGCTTGCCTGCTTTTCTGTCAGGGTTTGAGTGTTCTCTGTCTAAATTACTGCGTGTCAGTTTGCAGATTCCCCCGCGGCTGTTGTTCTTTCTCTGATGTTCCGCATGTTCTCTCAGTTCTGCCTGAGAGGATAAACTATCACAGGGTTGATTATTTTTTGAGCGGAACTTCTGTGCTTGTGCTCTCAATGCTTTTTGTATGAGTAAACACAGACATACAGAAGAAAAGCGATGATGAATGAATGCAGGATGATGAATGGCAGAGAAAATCAAGGCAGGTGTACGAGTTGTGATTTATGATGAAAGTAATAAATGGAACATTATAAAACTTCAAAAGAGATCAGAGGTCATGACGTCAGATTGATGCATTTTTAAATTGCAGACTTTCTTTAATATTTGATTGCAGTAGCTATTAAAATAAATTAAAATACGTTTTTTAATCAATGTAAATATTTTCCTGTTGCAAATGAGTATTTTTGTATATCATTTTGTGTAATATATTGTATTTATATTAGGGCTGTCAAAAAATTAATCGTGATTAAATCACATCCAAAATAAAAGTTTAACATAATATTTGTGTGTGTACTGTGTATATTTTATTATGAATATATAAATACACACATGCATATACTTGATAAAATGTTGGTTTATATTTAGATATATAAAAAATATATGTGTATGATACAAATTTTACATTTGAATATGATGTAACTACTTTGATGTAACTTTTTTATATATAGTTTTGGCTTCTATGAATGTGTTTATCACATATACATAATAAATATTTATAACACACACATATTATGTCAAAACAAACTTTTATTTTGGATGTGATTAATCAAGATTAATTCTTGGACAGCCCTAATTTATATCTAATCAATTTAGTTGGCAACTTGCTACATTTATAGTTCAGTAAGTAATTTATTCATTTTTTTTATAAAGTAGTAAAAACATTTTACATGTAATTTATGTGTTTACAATGTCACCTCTTTTCACAGCACTGTCCGACAGAATTTTGCAAGCTAAAGCTCTAGTGTGGCTGCAACATTACTCAAGTCACTTCAGTTCAGACATCATTATAATAATATGCTTTTTTGCTGCTCAAGAAATCATTTTTAATAATAAATATAGTATTTTTTGGTAAAAATTATACTTTTTCAGCATTATTTCATGAATGTAGTGTTTAAGAGAACAATTATTCAAAATAGAAAGGTTTTGTAACACGTCTTTCCTGTGATTTTTGGATTAATTTAATGCAGTCTTGTGAAATAAACCAAAATAATCCTATTTATAGGGCCTATTATATAATCATTAATTTATTCATTTTCTTGTCAGCTTATTCCCTTTATTAATCTGGGGTCGCCACAGTGGGATGAACCGCCAACTTATCCAGCATATGTTTTACGCAGCGGATGTTCTTCCAGCTGCAACCCATCTCTGGGAAACTTATATAATCATATAATATTATATTATATTATCATTTATTCATTAATTTTCCTTCGGCTTAGTCCCTTATTTATCAGGGGTCACCACAGCGGAATGAACCGCCAACTATTCTGGAATATATTTTACGCAGCGGATGCCCATCCAGTTCTGGGAAACACCCATACGCACTCACATTCACACGCACTCATGCACTACAGCCAGTTTATTATTCATTCATTCATTCACTTTCTTGCCAGCTTATTCCCTTTATTAATCTGGGGTCGCCACAGAGGGATGAACCGCCAACTTATCCAGCATATGTTTTACGCAGCGGATGCCCTTCCAGCTGCAACCCATCTCTGGGAAACTTATATAATCATAATATTATATTATATAATCATTTATTCATTAATTTTCCTTCGGCTTAGTCCTTTATTTATCAGGGGTCACCACAGCGGAATGAACCGCCAACTATTCTGGAATATATTTTACGCAGCGGATGCCCGTCCAGTACTGGGAAACACCCATACACACTCACATTCACACACACTCATACACTACAGCCAGTTTATTATTCATTCATTCATTCATTTTCTTGTCGGCTTAGTCCCTGTATTTATCCGGGGTCGCCACAGCGGAATGAACCGCCAACTTATCCAGCATGTTTTTTTACGCAGCGGATGCCCTTCCAGCTGCAACCCAAAAACCGGAGCACCCGGAGGAAACCCACGCAACCACGGGGAGAACATGCAAACTCCACACAGAATGCCAACTGACCCAGCCAGGGCTGGAACCAGTGACCTTCTTGCTGTGAGGCGAACGTGCTACTCACTACGCCACCGTGGCGCCCTAGTTTATTATATTATATTATATTATATTATATTATATTATATTATATTATATTATATTATATTATATTATATTATATTATATTATATTATATTATATTATATTATATTATATTATATTATATTATACATTTCAGAAGTGTAAATGTTTAAACTGAAATGTCCACTCTGTTGTACTGTGTCAAACTTAGCTTTAACCTGCTCAGCAGATAATTTACCTTCCTTGCAGTGTGTTATTAACATGTTTGGTATTTCACGTTCTTTAGTGACCCAGACTGCACTAACACACTAGCATAAGCATCCACAAATGGCTTTCTTATCTCTTGTGAGATAAAACACACTGATTCTAACGTGATAAAGCCACTAACACCTGCTCCCGTAATTGCTTACCGTACAAGGCTTTACCACGTGTTTACACCCTGACGCTTTCCAGCAGGCCTCCACCCTTCTCTGGTATCTGCCGTAGTTGGCAGAGGAGTGAATCAGCAGTCTGAGCAAATGACCTCACTATTATTCAGTATCTCCTTCTGCTGTCTGTGCTCACATCCCAGCGGATCATCCCTTTTCTTCTCCGCTTTCTCCTCTTGTATGGACAAGTCGATGACTCGGTTAGATGAAATCACTTCCTCTCGACTGCACTGAATGGATGATGCTTGGTTGTCTGCAGGAGTTTATTTGTAGTAAACCACAGACCGATAATGCCCCTATTATGATTCTGTGGATGTTATCTTTAATGCGTGTAATGTAGCAGTTTGTGAAAATAAAACTGAGAGATGTTTTAGATTATGTCTACACCAATACGTTTTATTTAAAAACGCACAATTTTCTCTCTGTTTTGGCCTTCCGTCCACACTGAAACGTGAATAAATATGAAAATAGCGTTTTCAAGTAGCAGTATGTGCTGTGAAAGTGGAGGCTTTCGAATATAAGGTCACTTTTTTTTCTTTGTCATTTGACCAATTCAGCTTAAATTGTGGACAGCAATGTACAGCAGTCATTTTGGATGCTCTCCATTTTGATACATTTAATTTTAAAAACACAGAATTTCTTTCCATTGTTTCCTTCCATGCACACAAAAATGTATAGTATAAAAATGCATAATTTACTTTCCGTTTCCGAAAATGATTAAGAGCAATTCCGTGCAAATGTCAACCTTGCCATGAAAAAATTAAGTTGTCATCATAAATAGCGAAACCATTCTAATTTCTTTTGTGTATCCTTGTATTTTACAGTGCTGTACAAAAACTCAAAAATGTCTCGGTCAATGTTTTCAAACAATTATATTTGATTTAGCAAAATCTCACAAGTGGGAATTTCACATCCGTCACATCCATAACAGAAAAGTGTCGCATCCATAACAGAAAAGTGTCACATCCATAACGAAGCTTTTTCTTCGTAAATGCAAAAATGTAAATAAAATGAAACCAATCATGTTTGTTCTACAGAGAGCCGACACTTATCCTTGTGATTATCATTATTTCTTTTGGATTGTGCAGTTTAATCTACAGAATTTCTACAAAGTATGTTGTATACTGTAAACGCGCACTTTTTCCGTCACATCCATAACGCATGTTTATTTTCCCCATTTAAAGTATAAAAATAGTTTCTGATCCCATAATTCTGTGTATATTTGTTTTGGAAAATGTAAACAGATGTTTCAATATAATGTTAACATATACCTTATCTGTGCGTTTATGGTTTGAGTTTTTACTGCAAATGTCACATCCATAACGCTGGAATTGCTCTTAAGAATTTTTTAGTCATTTGACTAATTGAGCTAAAATGGTGGACACTATTACAGCAGTAGTTTTGGATGCTCTCCATTTAATAATGCAGAATTTCTCTCCGCTAATACCTTCTATCCATACCGAAACTGCGTTTTGAGCTATGAAAATGTTTAGTTTAAACAAGAAAATATTATTTCCGTTTCTAAAAACAATAAAGCTTCTTTTAGTCATTTGAGCAATTGATCTATAATGGTGGACATTATTGTACAGCAGTAATTTTGGATGCTCTCCATTTTGATGTTTAAAAACGCAGCATTTCTCTCCTTTTTTTTCTCCTTTTGTCAACACCCAAATGCTGTTTTTAGGCAACATAAATGTATAGTTTAATATGCATTATTTACTTTTCATTTCAGAAAACGATGCCGCTTGTTTTAGTCATTTCACCAATTCAGCTAAAATGGTTGACAACAGTAGTTTTGAATGCTTTAATATCGATACTTTTTGTTTAAAAATGCAGAATTTCTTTTCATATTTAACAAAAAGGTATTGTTTAAAAATGCACAATTTAATTTCCGTCTCCAAAAATTATGCCACTTTTTTAATCATTTGACCAATTCAGGTAAAATGGTGGACAACATTGTAGAGAAATAGTTTTGGATGCTCTCCGTTTTGTCTTGTGTAAAAATGCAGAATTTCCCTCCATTTTTACCTTCCATCAACACCAAAACATTGTTGTGTTTTCAGGCAACAAAAATGTATCATTTAAAAATGCATCATTTACTTTCCATTTCTGAAAATGACGAAGCTGTTTATAGTCATTTGACCAATCAGCTAAATTGGTAGACAACAATGTACGCTCTCAGCAATAAAGGTACTGAAGCTGTCTACTGAAAGCCAGCAAGTTGTCTCTGGAGTGGTACCTTTTCAAAAGGTACACATTTGTACTTAAAGGGTCTATATATATTAGTACCTAAAATTTTACTTTTTTAGGTACTAGTACGTACCCTTGAGGTATTAATATGTACCTTTTGAAAAGGTACGACCCCAGTGACAACTCGCCAGTTTTCATTAGACAGCTCAGAAATTTTGGATGCTCTCCGTTTCAATACGTTTACATTATATACGTTTAGTATGTCAATCTCAACAAACTGGGGCATATGACCATTCCGAACTGTGTAAGCTTTTAGTAAGCTTTGGATTCGACACTTAGTATTACGAATTTGTATTGTAAATTGCACAAATGTTTATATTTTCAAACAGTTTTCCTGAACACTCCCTCTATATGTCATTGGTCAAACATATGATCCTGTCCCCAAAACGCATGCTTATTGCTTTGATTGTTTGTGAACAATGGCGTTTTGACCAACATTCACTACAAGCAATTGACCAGTCAGAACAGAATGGGCCATCCAACCAATTAGAAAAGAGTAGCCTCGCAGAAAGGCAGGGTTTAGAGAGAGCCCACATGGGGCAGTATAAGATTCTAACGGTATGATAACCTTGGATAAAAATATCACGGTTTCACTGTATGACGGTGTTGTGATTACTGCTCTAAAATATTTTGTTTTTAAATGTCTGGCTAAAAAACAAAACCCTTTCCCCCTTTGAACACATTATATTTTATTTTGAGAAACATTAAAAGTATTTTGGAGTGAATCATTGACTTCTGCGGTCTTCATTTGTTTCAAAAACACAGATGTCTTTACAATTTACACTTAATAAAATAAAATAATCTTACTCGTACCTTACTTACTCAAACGGTATAGCAGAAAATTTTGGCGGTATGAAAACCTTGACTTTTCCGAACCAATGCCTAGAGCCCACCCTTGAACTAATCATTTCAGGCATTGTGAAAAAGATCTGATCCTGCAATATTTATTGCGTGAAAATTAAAGTGTTTTTGAACTGGGATGGAGCCTATTGAGGGAAGTACATTTAATTTAGCATTTTGAAAGGGAAACAGTAAGGTTTCTATTGAGAACAGCAGAAATAATGAGTGTTTTCAATGAGTGTTTTGATAGCATAGCAGTCCACCTAGTAATAACGCACTTATACATGTCTATACACATTAATCTAGGATATATGCAAGTAATTTATCTCCTTTAAATCGCAGGATTAGCTACTGAATCACGTTACATAATAAGTTTTTGCTCGTTCTTTTTTGGAGCCTTTACTTAATCCTCTATTCGCTAAGTGTCTCAGAGCCTTAAAGAAGGATTTCAATCTGTCATGGAAATAAAGACATACATATGTCGTCATTATGGTCATTATGTGGGGCTGTTTGTTATGGAGATTACATAATTATAAATTGGCTTTTATTTCGTCTAATTGCCAGTTTGTTCCGATGTCATTTGGAAAGTTGAAACTTACCTCCTAGTCTCATTTTCAGTAATTATCTGTCCTTCACGCTTTATGTTTCTCTCGCTCTCTCCTTTTTTCTTAGTTTTTACTCAGAAAGATTGCAGACATCATCGGAACTTCTCAACTACATTCAGGATTTGATCGTTGCGACCTTGTTACAGGTACACAATTTCTATCCATATACAGACGTTTAAAGCTCTATAGATATGCAGTTATTTGAGAGCCCAGTGTATCCCTATTAAAGTCATTTTTTCTGTTTGCTATATGAAGTTAATTGTCATTAAAGAGCCCCTATTATGGGTTTTTGAAAATGACCTTCAATGCAGAGTGTAACACAGCACTAAGTAAATGTAAACATCCGGCTGAGGTTTAAATCTTAAAGTTCACTGTGTTTAAAACTATTGATTCGTTAACAAAGTAGTCGACTCAGAGTTGAATAAATGAATCAAGTTGGGTTCAGAATATTTGCTTGAACGCGATGACGTTGATACGGTACATCACCAAATATGAAGTGCCGGTTCCGGTAAAACGTGAGCGCGACTTTCCCTTCAGACGCTATCGGAGGCGTGGGGGATCACGGGACTGATCATCACACGAAGATGACGATCTCTGACAGATGGAGATTGAATTTTAAAATTATTATTGTTATTATTTTGTAGAATTTAATTTATCAAAATCATTTTATTTTTTTACTAATTCGTTTAAATATTACTTTTAATTATATTTGTAACATTTATAAAAAATATTTTATTACATAACTTTTTTTCTACAAGCTGGAGAAATAATTAAAATAATGTAGTGTAATTACTTTAATATATTACTATAATATATAATGTACTGTACTTGTTTGACATTACTATTCATTAAATATATGACAATATATTATTATAATATACAATATATTAATATATAGCTTATAAATACAGTCGAAGTCAGAATTATTAGCCCCCTTTGAATTTTTCTTTCTTTTTTAACTATTTCCCAAATGATGTTTAACAGAGCAAGGAAATGTTCACAGCATGTCTAATAATATTTTTTCTTTTGAAATTTTATTTTTATTTCAGCTAGAATAAAAGAAGTTTAAAATAAAAAAAACATTTCACGGTCAATATTATTAGCCCCTTTAAGCTATATATTTGGGGGTGGGGGTGGGGGATCTCCTCAACCTCCACCAGTGTGCAGCCATATTGCGCCAGACCGCACACAAGCTGATACAGAGTGATTAAGCCAATTATGATATGGGGATGTTTAGGAGGCCATGATGGACAGAGGCCAACGGGCAAATCTGGCCAGGATGCCAGGGTTAAACCTCAACTCTTTTTCGAAGAACATTCTGGGATTTTTAACGACCACAGACAGGTCAGGACGTCAGTTTAACGTCTCATCTGAAAGACGGCGCTCACTGAGTAGTAAAGAGTCCCGTTCACTATACTGGGGTGTTAGGACCCACACATACCGCAGGTTGGGCGCCCCCTGTTGGCCTCACTAACACCACTTCTGGCAGCAACCTAGCTTTCCTTTGTGATCTCCTATCCAGGTACTGACCGGGCGCAGCCCTGCTTAGCTTCAGCAGGCGACCATGTGAGAGTTGCAGAGAGCTAGCTGCTGGCCATTATTGTACATAATGCATAACATGATATATGGTATAAAATGACATTTGTTGCCACGGTGGCGTAGTGGGTAGCGTTATCACCTGATAGCAAGAAGGTCGCTGGTTCGAGCCTCGGCTGGGTCAGTTGGCATTTCTGTGTGGAGTTTGCATGTTCTCCCTGTGGTTGCGTGGGGTTTCCTCCGGGTGCTCCCGTTTCCCCCACAAGTCCAAAGACATGTGGTACAGGTGAATTGGGTAAGCTAAATTGTCCGTAGTGTATGAGTGTGAGTGAGTGTGTATGGATGTTTCCCAGAGATGGGTTGCAGCGGGAAGGGCATCCGCTGCGTAAAACACATGCTGGATAAGTTGGCGGTTCATTCCGCTGTGGCGACCCCAGATTAATAAAGGGACTGAGCTGACAAGAAAATGAATGAATGAATAAGAGTACAAACACACACACATGCAGACAACCTTCCAATCATACACCACCAGGTCTCCGCACAACATGTCAGGTTTAAAACTAATATTTTGATATCTTTATTTATTGTTTCAGCTATTGTAGGTGAAGCACAAAAGCCGAGCCAGACACAATTCAGAGCGGAGGATCAGCTATTGTAAAGACAGGAAGCAAAAACGTGTCAACATGCTGGCTGATGAGGGTCCAGGGGTGCAGGAGGTCAGTGCTTTTACGACACACTCGCTAACCATAAGGAATTTGTGAGTGAGTTACAATCTGTGTGTTTATCTTCAGGTGAGATACTGTCTGAACACTCTCAGACAGCAAATGGCAGCCAGATATTATTTCCTTAAAAAGGTACCACACTGACATTTTTACCTCTTCAGATAAATTTGATCAAAATCGGCTTATTATTCACATATGTTTTGTTGTATTTGTTGCCTTGTATAGATCTCGTTTGTGTCACTTTGGATAAGTGTGGTTGCCAAGTGGTTAAACATAAATGTATTACACGGTGCTCTGCATAAATGAGTACAGCCTGACAGATTTCTCAGAAAGCATCCATCTCGCATTGAAGGGCACCTAAAATGAAAACAATCTGTTGTAAGCCGTTTGGACAGAACTGTGTGTAGGTATAGTGTGTCCACGGTCATATTGGGTTGATATTGAGACACTAAGGGTGCTTTCACACTAGCACTTTTGGTCCGCACCCGGGTTCGTTTGACGTCATAGTACGTAGGCCTGTCATGATATCTGTTTTTTGTTGTATGATATATTGCACCAAATTATATCGCGATAAACGATATTATTGTCATTTTAAGACCATTTAAGGCCACTCATTATATAATGCCAGAATGGCAATATAATAGCATCATTACACAAGTACACTGTTCAAAAGAACACATAGTATTTTGTTCTGAAGAATATTCAATCATTCATTAATTTTCTTGTCAGCTTAGTCCCTTTATTAATCAGGGGTCACCACAGCGGAATGAACCGCCAACTTATCCAGCATTTGTTTTACGCAGCGGATGCCCTTCCAGCCGCAACCCATCTCTGGGAACCATCCATACATTCTTATTCACACACATACACTGCAGACAATTTAGCTTACCCAGTTCTCCTGTACCGCATATCTTTGGACTGTGGGGGAAACCTGAGCACCCGGAGGAAACCCACGCGAACACGGGGAGAACATGCAAACTCCACACAGAAATGCCAACTGACCCAGCCGAGGCTCGAACCAGTGATTTTCTTGCTGTAAGGCGACAGCACTACCTACTGCGCCACCGTGTCGCCAATTATATATATATATATATATATATATATATATATATATATATATTAGGGCTGTCCAAAAATTTATCGTGATTAATCACATCCAGGGCGCCACGGTGGCGCGTGAGTAGCACGTTCGCCTCACAGCAAGAAGGTCGCTGGTTCGATCCCCGGTTGGGGCAGGTCCCGGTTGGGCCAGTTGGCATTTCTGTGTGGAGTTTGCATGTTCTCCCCGTGGTTGCGTGGGTTTCCTCCGGGTGCTCCGGTTTCCCCCACAGTCCAAAGATATGCGGTACAGGTGAATTGGGTAAGCTAAATTGTCCATAGTGTATGTGTGTGAATGAGAATGTATGAATGTGTTTCCCAGACATGGGTTGTGGCTGGAAGGGCATCCGCTGCGTAAAACAAATGCCGGATAAGTTGGCGGTTCATTCCGCTGTGGCGACCCCGGATTAATAAAGGGACTAAGCCGAAAAGAAAATGAATGAATGAATGAATAATCACATCCAAAATAAAAGTTTAACATAATATTTGTGTACTGTGTATATTGTATTATGAATATATAAATACACACATGCATATACTTGATAAAATGTTGGTTTATATTTAGAAATATAAAAATTATATGTGTATGATATAAATTTTACATTTGAATATGATGTAACTACTTTGATGTAACTTTTTTATATATGGTTTTGGCTTCTATGAATGTGTTTATCACATATACATAATAAATATATATAACACACACACACATATTATGTCAAAACAAACTTTTATTTTGGATGTGATTAATCATGATTAATTTTTGGACAGCCCTAATATAT
>CAIGQQ010006515.1:630615-672743 GCA_903798035.1 Danio albolineatus | reverse complement strand
TATTATATTATATTATATTATATTATATTATATTATATTATATTATACAAAGCAAAGCATAATCAGTATAAGAAAATGCTAATATAAAATAGGTTCGGTAGTATTATAATAGTTGCAATAGCGTTAAAACAGCATATTTGGTTTTTGAGAAGTAGCTTACTTTTACCCAAAATAACAAGACTTTTTCTTCTCTTTTGTTACAACAAGCCCAGGAAAAAAGACTCTGCCGTTCATGATGGCCAGGATCAAGAATTGAAGAACAGATGAAGAGGCGGGAGAGAGAGAGAGAGACTGAGTGAGAGACACGGCAGAAGAAATAAACAGCATCTCTCCTCATCCTTCAGTCCAGCACACGAGTAGCACATCAGGTTTCTAATGTATATAAGGAATGTCATTCTCTGTATAAAGCACTCTTCTGTCTTTCTTCATTGATCTGTCTCAAATGTATTGTTTTTTCTTAAAGGGACAGTTCGCCCAAAAATGAAAAGTCTGTCATCATTTAGTCGTGCTTTACTACATATATATATAAAAAAAAATGTTTTTGCTGCTTGTTCAAACTCATTCATTGATTCATTTTCCCAGCTTAGTCCCTATATTCATCAGGAGTCACCACAGCTTATCCAGCATATGTTTTACAACGCGGATGCCCTTCCAGCTGCAACCCAGTACTGGGAAACATCCATACACACTCATTCACGAACACATAAACTACGGACAATTTAGTTTATTAATTTCACCTATACCGCATGTCTTTGGTTTATGGGGACACCCAGAGAAAACCCACACCAACAAGGAGAGAACATGCACACTTCACACAGAAATGCCAACTGACCCAGCTGGGACTCGAACCAGCAACCTTCTTCCTGTGAGGTGACTAAAAAACTTGTACATGTAAATGATGACAGGTCTTTCATTTCTGGGTGAACTGTTTCTTTAAGCATCTTCATTAGTAGCAGTAGATATAAGTCTGCGTGTGTATACAATCTGATAATGCAGCTGTTGTGTGAATAATGACTGACAGACTGACAGCCAATCACTATTTGATCATGCTGAAATCTCAAATAAATCAACATACTTGTGTTCAGAATGTACTCTCTGTAGTTCCCTTTGGAAAGTGTTTTTGTATCTTGTTTCTGTATTCAGTGCTAGCGTTCCATCCATCTTTTACTAAATGTGAAAAATGCTGTTACTGCAGATGGAATGATCATGCTACGCACTTTCTATGGTATTATATTTTACCTGGTGTATGTATTTATCTTAAGGGCTAATGAATAAAAAGTATTTAAGATTGCTCACAATGTGTGTAATGTTATTTCCATTCTTTACAATAGGAAATAAGTCATCACATTCCATAGCATCATCTGATGTCCCTTTTAAAAAATAAGATTAGGGTAAATATTCTACTTTTTGTTGTGCAAATATGTAGATTTTATATTATGGAGAAAGAAACGAATACATACTGTGCCTTTAAAGGAACGCTCCACTTTTTTTGGTGGGAACATTTATAGCTTAGTTTAGCTTAGCATAGACAATTGAATCAGATTAGACCATTAGCATCTCACTCAAATTTAATTCATCTTTATTTGTATAGCGCTTTTACAATGTAAAATGTGTCAAAGCAGCTTCACGTGCACTATAAAAAATTGAAACAGTGTCAGTTCAGTTTTCAGTGTTGAAGTTTGGTTTAGTGCAGTTCAGTGTGGTTTAATATTCACTGCTGAGAGTCCAAACACTGAAGATTAATCCATCGATGCGCAGCCCTACAAGTCCCGAACCATGCAAGCCAGTGGCGACAGTGGCAAGGAAAAAACTTCAATTGGCGAAAGTGAAGAATTAAAAACCTCGAGAGAATGGCCAAACGTCTTGTGCAGAGCTGCAGTCTAGGCGCCGGGGCTGGAGAACGCTGGACGTCCATTACGGAGAGACCACAGGTGGGTCAACGGCTGGTGAACAGGCTGGCCCTTCGGGAACAATGCGAGGACTCGTCTGTCACTGAGGTCTTACAGGGATCGGTCTCATGCTCTCCACTCCTCCATGACCACCACAGCAGCTGCTCAGGATACGGCCTGGTCCAGGATTATGGAAACCTCGGGAATAATAAAAAACAGACTAACATACGCGCAGATGCCATTCAAGTTATAATGTCTTCTGGGAAGTGTTCCCGGCTCCGGTTGCCCTAAATAATGCAGACTAACAATCCTTTAGAGGATTTGGATTCCAACAGCATTTGTGTTTTATGTGTATGCTAATGCAATGAGATGTGTCTTTAATCTAGTTTACACTGACCGAGTGTGTCTGCTTCCCGAACTGTGCTAGGAAGGCTGTTCCAGAGTTTAGGTGCCAGATAAGAGAAAGAGCTACCGCCTACAGTTGATTTTGATATTCTGGGAATAATCAATTGTCCAGAATTAATTGAGCGTAGAGGACGTGATGGGCTATAATACACCAGGAGCTCACTCAAATTCTGGGGAGCTAAGCAAAAATTTACTAAAGGGTTCATTTCATATTTAAAGCTTGACTTCTGCAGTTACATTGTGAACTGTTTTAAGATTTATCAGTTAAATGCTACAATACAGCTACATTTGCAACCTATTTTTATTTGTCTGTTTTTTAAATATTCATTATTATTGGTTGTTGTTACTTTTACTCATATAACTCCAATTATTGTTAAATAAATGTATTCACTCATCTAGTGTAGTAAATGAAGACATTTAGGCCCAGTTTCACAAACAGGGCTTAGCTTAAGCCAGGACTAGACCTTAGTTATATTAGGCTATCTAAGCCACATTTATAAAAACAGCCTTAGAAAAATACATTACTGGTGTGCACCTGGAGACAAAAAATGACACTGACATGTTTAAAGACATCTCACTGCAAGTTTAATATCAGTTGAGACAGCTCAAACATTCAATTCAATCCATGACTATAGCCTTAACCTAATTTGTGAAACTGGGGGTTAGAGTGTTTTACCATTATTCTCCCACCAAATAAAATAAAATTAAACACGTCAAAAGATAAGTGTATATCTAAATTGCACGTTCGTTCGTTCATTTTCTTATCGGCTTAGTCCCTTTATTAACCAGAGGTTGCCACAGCAGAATGAACCGTCGACTTATCCAGCATATGTTTTACTTCCAGCTGCAAACCAAACACACCCTACGAACAATTTTAGCTTAGCCAATTCACCTCTACCACATGTCTTTGGAGTTGAGGAGACCGGAGCACCCGGAGGAAACCCAGTCGAACGTGGCACAGAATTGCCAACTGACCCAGCCACGGCGACCTTGTTGCTGTGAGGCGATTGTGCTACTCACTGCGCCACCCACATGTATGTATGCTTAGTGTTCTTAGTTTGACTTTGCTCTTTCTGTTGAACACAAACAAAGATATTTTGAAGCTGGAAACCTGTAATAATCACTGACTTCTGAAATAGCCCGTTGTTTATTAGAACTGGTAGTTTTTTCTCGTACTTTCGGCCATGCTGTGTACAGTATGATGTGTAAAAATGTCAGCGTTTGTCCTGTGGTCCTACGCTGGATTAAAATGTACTGCGGGCTTACAGCGACATCTAGCGGTGCGTTTGTGAACTACACTAGGGTTTTTCCACGCTTAAAATTGACTAGAGCAGCGCGGTGGCGCAGTGGGTAGGTCGCTGGTCCAAAGACATGCGCTACAGGGGAATTGGATAAACTTAATTGAACATTGTGTATGAGTGTAAATTGGTGTGTTTATGTTTATAGGTGTTTCGCAGCGATGGGTTGCTGCTGGAATGGCATCCGTGGCGTAAAACATCTGCTGAGTTGGTGGATTTATTCCGCAGTGGCGACCCCTAGATTAATAAAGAGACTAAGCCGAAAAGAAAACGAATGAAATTGACTAATAAAACAAATATCTGTTTTTTATTTTAGATTTTTTTGTTTTATGCAACATCAAAATAAAATGAATTAATATTTTACGCACTTTGATTTCAGTTGTCAGTCATCTGTTTATATACTTTATTAAACTAAATATTACACTGCTGCTGCACTCTGAAACACATTTGATCAGATTACATATTAAAATAATGTAATGTTATATGATATAATGGAATATAATTTAATTTAATAGTCTTAAAGTTTTGTTTGTTGTCAGTGATGATTTCAGGTCATGGCTGCACTAAATCCAATGTTACCGTCTTATATAAGAATTTTGACATTTGTCTGTTTTATTAATTTTATGTTCATTCATATTGAACACACATTTTAAAAAAAGTTTATTGTCCTGATTTAGGGCGCCACGTGGCGTAGTGAGTAGCACGTTCGCCTCACAGCAAGAAGGTCGCCCTGGCTCGGTCAGTTGGCGTTTGGATGTTCTCCCTGTGGTTACGTGGGTTTCCTCCGGGTGCTCCGGTTTCCCTCACAGTCCAAAGACATGTGGTACAAGTGAATTGGGTAGGCTAAATTGAATGTATGTGTGTGAACGAGAATGTATGGATGTTTCCCAGAGATGGGTTGCGGCTGGAAGGGCATCCGCTGCTTAAAACGAATGCTGGATAAGTTGGCAGATCATTCCGCTGTGGTGACCCCGGATTGATAAAGGGACTAAGCCGACAAGAAAATGAATGAATCAATGTCCTGATTTAGGCATTTAGCTGGAATGTGTATTTACATTTACAGTTTAGATCTAATCATTTAGCAGATGATTTATTTAAGTGACTTACAAATGAGAACAAACCAAAGTAGCAAATAACAAAATAATATGTAAATAATATTATCCTTGTTAGTTTAATCAGAGAGATGAAGAGTGAGATGTGTGTGTGAGAAAGAGATTTCATAGACGGTAAGATTAAGTTTTTAAGGAAAAACAGATTAGAAATTTAAGTGATTTTTAAAGTTAGAAGTTAAAAAAAAATGTAATACAAGAAAAACAGAATAAGATCAAGGAGAGTTGGTGCGGGGTTTACATGTTCTCCCCGTGTTGGTGTGGGTTTCCTCCGGGTGCTCCGGTTGCCCCCACAGTCCAAAACCATTGTGAATTGGACTAAATTGTCCATAGTGTATGTGTGTGAATGGGTGTTTCGCAGTACTGGGTTGAAGCTGGAAGGGCATCCATGGCGTAAAAAATATGCTGGGTAAGTTGGTGGTTCATTTCGCTGTGGCGACCACAGATTAATAGAGGGACTAAACCGAAAAGAAAACGAATTAATGAATGAATGAGAGTTGGTGTTATTTTATTAATAAAAATAGAATAGAGATTAGAAAGTGATAGAAATGAAAATAATTTTTTTAACAAAAAAAGCTGAATATGCAATGGGTAGTGCTGTCGCCTCACAGTAAGAAGGTTGCTGGTTCGAGCCTCTGCTGGGGTCACTTGTCATTTCTGTGTGGAGTTTGCATGTTCTGTGGTTGCGTGGGTTTCCTCCAGGTGCTCAGGTTTCCCCCACAGTCCAAATACATGCGCTGTAGGGGGATTGGGTGCTAAAATGTCCGTAGTGTATGGGTGTTTCCCAGTGATAGGTTGCAGCTGGAAGGTCATCCGCTGCGTAAAACATCCGCTGGATAAGTTGGCGGTTCATCCACTGTGGCGACCCCAGATTAATAAAGGGACTAAGCCGAAAATAAAATGACTGAATGAATGAATGAACATGATGTGGACTGATGCGTTTTCTTTTTAAATAAATTTAAAAAATATAGAATTGAAAATAGATTAGAACCTGGTTTTCTAATAAAACTGGTATACTAGAAAATATCTTTAAAAGTGTGTTAGGGGACAACATACATCTTTAAATGAAAAGACAGAACAGAACATTGCAAAGTGTTTTTCAATAAAAGTAATTAAAAGTAAAATACAAAATATACACGATTTGTTATAGTAAGAACGAAATGTAAACAAGAGTAAATAAATCCTTACTTCATCGAAATAACATTACGATTCTGAACCACAGCTAGAGGGTGAATAATGTTATTACATAACTGTGTTTAAGTTGTTATATATACATGCGTACGCTCTCGTCACGTGGTCGGGCTGTGCGCGTGCAGCCGCAGTGGCTGTGATAAACCACGTGACGCGGTGATCCGGGTGTCAGTGTGGAAGAGAAACAGGTAAATTTTGAGTCTCTCGCTTATTGTCTGCGCGAGTCGGTTCGGCCTTGTTGTCGGCTTTGGGGAATCGATTTAAGACGCGAAAGAGTTCGTGTTTTGTTTCCGTCTGATTAGGAGGTCGGTATTAAAGCCTCCCTCGGTCGGCGTTATCTCCACATTCTAACATCCTGCCGGGTCTTTGGTCAGTACCTCGTCTGTTGTTCATTTTTATCATTTGGGGCCTGTAGGCCTCCGCTAAGCCTCGGTGTCGAGTGTGCAAATGAACCGACGTGAGTGCGCCTCACCCCGGGGGGGCGTGTGCATCCCAGTTAAAGCAAACGTAATAAACTGTATAGTCGATTAATCTATTTAGACGTTAACAAAATTAACATTTTGTTTACGGTGAGAAACTGTATAGTTAATTAGTCTCCGGGAAAGTTAGATTATTGGGTAGCAGCATCACGATGCACGATAACCGGCCATGAGGTTATGAGAAGCGGACAGAGCGGAAGCCACTCATCATCCAGAACTTGTCTTTGTAATTTACTTTACATAGACTGTTAAAAGACTTGTGTAATAGTGTATGTTTTCACATCAGATCGTTTGTTCTGCATGTTTGAGTTTATAGACGAGTTGCTTTTCCAAGGCCCATCGCCTAGACTTGCCAATCAGTCCATCATCTCTGATGATTACATTATTAACTAATTTATATTAGCTCACAGTTTTGCTGATTCCGTTGTCGGTAAATCATTCTGGGATTGTTATAATGTCGATCTACTGTAGAGCACTACAGGAAATGTAGGTTACCTGTTGGATGCATATTTTACAGCTTGATTGGATACTTTTTAGGGCACAGGGCGATGTTTTTTATTCCGCTGCACGGAATGCGCATTAAGTTTCTTTAATTGTAGAAAATATAATCTGATGTTTTATTTACTTTATGAACTAGCGTTACTGTGTACAGGAAAAGGTGATCATTCACATCTTTGATGTTGACATGTCGTGCCTACACTTTCTCCAATGAGGTGTGAGGCTGTATTCACGTCTCCAACAAACTGGTATACATCCTCCCCTAGTTCAAATGTTGATGAACTTGTTTTTATTAAGCTTGTCCGTTAAAACCCGTCGTCCGTCTGTTTTCCCGCGGCGGGTCCCGCGTGTTTCTATCACGCTGGCTGAGTCTGTGCGCCTGCTAAAGTGCGCAGTTGCTTTCGGCCACCGCATGCCCTGCATTTCCTCATGCGCAGAGCTGATACAGTGGGCTGTTTGGCATAGCCACATTTGCAGCATTTCACAACTTGCATCAGGTGGATTGCTTTTTTGTGTCATTTATGGAAATACGAGGCGCTGTGGAGTGCTTTTAAAATGTTTCCTCAAAAATCGATGAGCAGAGTATGTGCCCCGGAAGCGTGCGCGTAATGAAGCTGACCTGTTGCGGCTTGACTTGTAAACAGCGAGTTTTACGTCTCGTTTTTCACGTTACATGTTTGCGCAAAGTTGCGAAATTCGCGGAATTTATTTTCTGTCGGTGTTCTTGGAAAGTTGGGTCGTCTTTTAATGTGCTGAGCGCCATGGCATGTGACGCTGTTTACTTCCAGTTTTGGCTCATCAAAATGGCTACACAAGGTGTAGCGTGTTTGTTTGCATGCAAGTGTAATGTTAATATGGTGTGCAAGGAACACGCGATGCTTAAAGATAGTTGTTTTGATTTTAGATAGCTCCAATTAACGGTTTTAATCTCTCATCTTCTCTCCCCTCAAGGTGTTATTCCTTTGTAAATACTGTTATTTGTATATACTGTAAATGATGACTTCAGTGGGCGGAAGCCGGACCCGGGGCAACTGGGAGCAGACGCAGGGTCAGACACAGAGCCAGTCACAGCACAAGCAGAGGCCCCAGGTGAGTACATGCACGACTTATGTAGTATTTTAATAATAGTAATCATGTAAGTCACAGTCCACTAAAGGCTGTTCACACCAAGGACAATGACTGATGAAATAAATAATTGGTAGTTTATGCATAAATAATGAACTGAGCATATGTCAATGCATGTTGTATTTTCTAATCCAGTGGTCCTCAAACTTATTTCACCAAGTACCACCTCAGAAAAAAATAGTCTCTCCAAGAACCACCATAATGACCAGTATTGAAATACAGCAGCATAGTAGGCGTAATTAAGCAGCTACAGCTCGTCACAGTATAAAAACATTGCAGATTAATTCTTACTATTATGAATATTTATTATTATTATTATTATTTATCAGCCACTTTAAACATTCTAAATAGTTTGAACAGAGAAATTAGATCTGCTTATTGTGCATTATAGTAGGCTTTGTATGCCGGAAAACATTGTATCCCTGTCAACATTGGGATATAAAAATACGGGATACGCCCCCAACAACCTTTTACAAAAACAGGGAGGAAAATAGCTTCAAATGAAAGAATACATAACAAACATTAAATAAAATAAAGTAAAATAAAAGGTTTAGCCTAATAAAATCACTGATCACATCAATGTTATCGTACACATCAAAGGCTTAAAGTGTGTTAATTTTTTAACTTTAATTATTCAGCGATTCCTCCGTGTACCACTAGAAGGAAGCCTGCGTACCACTACTGGTACACGTACCACAGTTTGAGAACCACTGATCTTATCGGTCAGCTTAATATCATTCCCTTCTATTCATTTATGATGCAAAGTCACTAAAATGTAACTCTACTTCAGCCTCAACTGGTTCACATGGCAAACTAATGTTCTCGAATACATTCTCTCATTTTCACTTTTGGTAATTACAATAATTAATTGTTTTCCTGATTTTGACACTTAAAGGGTTCTTAATGACTGAAGTAATATGATATTAGGCCTGGGCATTTGGCCTAAAATCTAAATCTCGACTAACTGAACATTTGAACTCAATTACAATTAATGAAGGATTATTTTATGTATTTATTTAATGTTTTGCCCTCATAGTTTGCCCCCATTACAAGTTTTGTACTGTAAATATGCTCACATTACTTGATTTTAAAATAATTGAAATAAACACACTATCTACTATCTGTGATTATTTATTGAACATCAGTGCTGAACAACTGAAATTAAAACACACATTGCCTAAAACGTGCCTCTTTGCACCGCCCACCGTCGTCATCGCTACCCAACTGACCAATCACAAAGCTTGCGCTATGTGTTGTGACGTGTAGTTACTTTTTTAAAGAGGTATATAGACTGTATGCATGCGCTTGGCAGAAAAATAATATGAGTAATATAGTAAGTATAAATCATAATATAATAAGTATAAATTAGCCATAACTAAGTCATGTGAGGCCACACGCCGTAGGGAAAGTAATTGAAAAGATGACCTGATAAAATTAATCAATTATAGGTTCTGAATGTCGATTTTGATTAATTGCCCAGCCCTATATAATATAAATAAGATTGTTGATTCTTTTTAACGGTGCATAAGCAGTAGGTCTTAAGATTCTGTATTGAGTTTCTTTCTTTTAAAACATGTTTTCTAAAATTTAAGAATATATCTGTGGGACAGTTTTATGAGTGGTTTGTGTATGACACATTTGGTTAGTTAAATACTTGCCCCTTCATTGGCCAAGCTGTGTCATGACAACAACACTATTTTATTTTTTTGTAAAAAAAACAACAAAAAGGTGGTTATTTATGGCACCCACCAGACTGAAGGTTTTGCCTTGACTCAGTGGCATCTGTCACTCGGTATGTTCTACTGAATTAAATGAGGGGATCCAGGAATAAATCACACTTGCTTGGCCACAAATTTGAAGTCTGATGTATTTTGCCTCTACTATATTCTGGTTACATAGTTTTGACTTTTTCTTTCCAGGTAAAAGCTTGTCATATCAGCATATAGACAGTATAAACTTGACTGCTCAAAAAAAAAACCCACTTTCAAAGTACTTCAATTGAGAGAATTGTCACACAATTAGTTTTATTTTGTTACATGGTCTTGGAATACATACAGCAACACCCTATGTTTTTATTTTAACAGACAGCACTTTTTAGCTGGATAGACTTTAGAGGAATTATTTAAATTTATCAAAAGTAAATATTGAACTCTTTTTGATTATCAATTTAGATTATATTATTATTATTATTATTGATGTCATGCTATTGTTAAAGTATGCATTCTGATATGGTGCTAAACTCGCTCATGTTGTCAACTAAAAGTCGATTGTAAATTCAGATTTTAAACAAGTAATCAGTAACTAACATACATGGGTTAAGTAGATAGATACATCATAGAGGGAAAGTGAAACTAAGAAGCCACTTTGAGTTTAAAGACATTTAAGACTGTTGGGAGTTCTAATCAAATGATTCTTACATCACTGTAGTAATTAATGCTGCCATTGCATGCTAATAGACTTGTTACACTATTAACAAGTTGTGATTTACGAGCTTGTTGTATTGAAGTTCCTTATTGTTCAAAACAATGGTTCATTTCTGGCCATATAAACATTCGCTATGATCATTATATGGTCTAGATGGGGTAAGCTGCTAATGATTTTTAGAATTTTGGGTTTAATGTATATGACTTTGTTCATATCCTTAAACACTTTTTTAAAAGATTGATTAGTAGGGCTGGGAGACTAATCAAAGGTGATTTTTATGCACATTTTGCCACTTCTAGGAAATCTCCAGCATCTGTGTTCAGATTGAGTAGCATCTATGACATAGAGCCATAGTCTGATAAGACGCACAAATCAAATTCTATTTAATCGGTCGATAATGTCATTGAGATGATGACTCTTTGATAACGACAGCTGTTTGTGTAGCTTTCTCAGTGAACCACAGCTCTGTAGTAAACGTTGCACGTGAAATTACCACGTAATTAACATGGTTTTACTCAACTCGCTTCATAACTTCACTTGAGTATTTTCCTCCCTTGAGAGAATTCAGTAATGCTGTGTTTATTAGTCACACTGAATCACTGAAAGCAGCTAAATTGTGTATTTAGCAACGTTGTGTATTCAATACAAAATTGTGTATTTGCTAGGCTTTCCTAGTGGGTTTCTTTGTGGGTGTTTGGAGTTGGTGTGAAAGCGCCCCCTTTCCTTTTGGAGTAAATTTATTTCAGTTCACACTGTGCTTCCCTGACAAGATGTGCATGACAATCAAAACTCAATCTCATTGGCAATTTTCATTTATATTAATCGCCCAACCACTATTATTTGTATTTATATGAGCTACTTTTACACAGCGATTAAAGTGATGTGTCTTAATTATGTATAGCAGTCATGGGAGCAATCGTTGTCCCCTT
Organism: Danio albolineatus; assembly: GCA_903798035.1. NCBI lineage: Eukaryota > Metazoa > Chordata > Actinopteri > Cypriniformes > Danionidae > Danio > Danio albolineatus. The sequence goes on along the minus strand of CAIGQQ010006515.1, from coordinate 661,396 downwards.
TCCCATTCATTTGTAAGCTTTTGGCTCAGCCCTCTCGGAAACTTGTATCAAAATAGTTTCCCCGTAGCAAATATCTCTTCTAAGGTAATACATGTCATATTTCTAACTTTCCGTTTACGATAATTGCAATGGTATATAAACAATGCGTAAGTCTTCCAACAAACTTGATTATTCTCTCGTTTATTCAGGCCACCGCTGAGCAGATCCGACTCGCGCAGATGATCTCGGACCATAATGATGCAGACTTTGAAGAGAAGGTCAAACAGGTGAGTAGCAATTTGTTCAAAGTCTTTGGTCTACTCCAGATTCAAATGCTCTCTTCAGTAAAGAAAGTCCTTATTTGGAAAATGGTTTAACTATCTTCAGGTTTTTAAAATTTATTTATTTTGCACTATTTTTGATCCGTCTGTTACCTGCAGTTTCATTCTAGCTCACTTAAACTCACTGCACACAGAAATTCCCTCAGTGCTCTTTGTATAGTGCTGACGGGGACCATCTGTGCTAGAGTAAAGCTTGAGCTGCTACCGGATACTCTCTCTCAGTCTCATTCTGAGTTGGAGAGCAACATAAGGCTCAGACAGTGTTTCCATCAGCCTTCTTAGTCACTTCCGTTTATCTTGTTCCCTTTAAAAAAACAAATTCATAAACTCACATGGAGTTTACATGCTGCTTGTTTCTTTTCATCTCATTTCCAGCTGGTTGACATCACAGGAAAGGATCAGGATGAGTCCATGATAGCGCTTCATGACTGCAATGGAGATGTCAACAGAGCCATCAATGTCCTCTTGGAGGGCAGCCCTGACACTGTGAGTTCAGGCTTGAGATTTTTTTTTATTTAGAAGTGATATCTTTAATAAATTGTATATGCTTCTTTTCAGTAATTAAGACAACATTTAAAGTTTGTTACTTCAGGCTGAAGTTTAGATGTGGAAAAGTTTGTGTTCATAATAGAAATTAGATGTAGTTAAAAGTACAACTCCTTGGATGCATTTAAGCCAGTGTTTTGTTATCTATATGTCAAAATATGATTAATATATTGAATCCATTAGCATTTTAAATTTAGTGCAAGCTCTTTAGTAAATTTACAGTTTTTTTTAAACTTTTTGCTAAGGTGTAAAGGGTGTGATTTTAAAATTTGCTTTTAAATTGTAATATTCTGGTACGTACGATTATTTAAATTAGGTTAATTAGCCAAATTTCAAACTGTCTTTGATTAAATTTTTCATTCTTTTGCAGGACTCATGGGAGATGGTTGGAAAGAAGAAAGTTTCAGGTCAGAAGGAAAGCGCACAGACAGATGGAGGAGATGAAGGAAAGGAGAACCGAGAGAGAGGAGGAGAAAGAGATGTGGCACGTCGCAGAGGAGGGGCCCCGCGGAGGGGCCGTGGAGCTAGCCGCGGACGAGAGTGTGAGTGCTCTTTATTTTACTGTGAAAACTTCATACCAGCGCCACGGTGGCGTAGTGAGTAGCACGTTCGCCTCACAGCAAAAAGGTCGCTGGTTCGAGCCCCAGCTGGGTCAGTTGGCATTTCTGTGTGGAGTTTGCATGTTCTCCCCGTGGTTGCGTGGGTTTCCTCCGGGTGCTCCGGTTTCCCCCACAAGTCCAAAGACATGTGGTATAGGTGAATTGGGTAAGCTAAATTGTTTCCCAGAGATGGGTTGCGGCTGGAAGGGCATCTGCTGTGTAAAAAATATGCTGGATAAGTTAGCGGTTGATTCGCTGTGGCGACCCCGGATTAATAAAGGGACTAAGCCGACAAGAAAATGAATGAATGAACTTCATACCACTGTTGTCCCTTTGAATTAGGGGTTTTATTCAATTTATGCAACGTTTACTATGGGCCTGCAGTACGTCTGTGAATTTAATTTATTTATTATTTTTTGGTCAGTAAAGCCTGTTTTAGGGATGTCACAATACTGGAACTTGGTACCAATTGAACGTTCTTTTTCAGTGATTATTTGGGCACATTGTTGGGCACGAACGCTACTGATTTGCCATTGTGTTCATATGGTTGGCAGAAATGAGTGTGATGGGCTGTGAAGTAGGGCTGTGCAATTAATCGCAATCACAAAAAAAAATTCAGCAGATGCTATTTCTAAATCGCGCAAGGCTGCAGTTTTACCTATTAATTTATTTTAATTTTCGTTCATGTTCTTGTGTGCATGATTTTAATATGTTAACCAATCAGAGCTCACTCCGCGCACAACAAAGTTAAGCGAGTGAACCGAATAGGTGGTTTGGATTTACGTTTTTTTTACGTGAAGACAATTTTACTACAGTTTTATTTATTAAACTTCATACTATGTTATTTTATTGTGAAATGTTTTGTCATGCACTTCTTGAGCACAGAATACATTTAAATGCATGTGTGTAGCTTGTTTGAAAAAGCAAGAACAGTTGCCAAAATCTCAAATAAATTCGCAATCGCAATATTCATTCAAAAATCTCAATGTGATTATTTTGTCCATATTGCACAGCCTTATTGTGAAGGTTATTAGTTTACCGAACCCACTGATGTTTACTGAATGTAGCCCCAGATACAGGGACACTGGAGCGCTTTAAAGCTGCGATTCAACAGCAAATCACTCGTATGTACAGACAAACAGCTGATCGACGCGACTTAAATGCTTCAATGTCCCTGTATCTGTTTACGCCTAGTAAACGGCTGTGCATTCGGTGAACTGATGACCTTTATGGCCAATCGCAGTCATTTCTGTTGAGCACGTTACCACAATGGCAAAAGCTGTGTATAAGAACATGCTCAAATGTTTGCGGAAAATAGACAATAAAAAGCGTTTTTGTGTGCAAGAGTGCCCTCTGGCCTTTGGATTTGATTTACTTTTGCTCATAGAACTGTGCTTCCCTGAGAAGATGTGCATGATAGAGCTCAGCTTAATCGTCTTTGAAAAATCATAATCATCAGCGTTGCCTTTGCCTCATAATAAACTAGAGCACACCACAAATCCCCTCACTGCTCCTCTATAGTGCTGAAGGGACGGTGTGTGCTACAGTAAAGCTTGAGCTGCTACCGGATACTCTCGCTCAGCCTTGGTCTGAGGTAGAGAGCAACATAAGGCTCAGACACTCCATTGACTCTTGTGGTTTGATTGGTTTTGAGATTTTACTCTTCAACAGTGATGTAGAAAGACTTGGGTTTAATGCAAAAATGCATTAACTTGTACATGCCAGTCAAAAACTTGGGTCACCCAGGCAAATTTATGAAGAAAGTCAAGTAAATGCTGTTGTTCCTAAATAGCGGAACTGTAACTTTGCAAACTATTTTGTTGCTATTGGCATCAGCCATCTTTAAAAGCCTTTACTGTGGAGGCTGCTTTTAACCTTCATCAAAGATAGGCTAGCGTGCCACTTAATGGTGTACTTTAGTGGAATAAAAACAATTGACGGATGAATTCAAAGCAAAGTGGCTTGACGTCTGCTTAGGCATTTTGGGCACTTAGACTGGACCAGTTTTCATTGTTGGGATCTGTTTTAATAGTAAAATGGATGTCTTAATGAGCCTGTGTTTACACTTGTGTTCCTTTTTTTTGTATATTTCACTTCAACTCTTTCCATTCTTTGTTCCCTGTCTTCAGTCCGTGGGCAGGAGAATGGTTTAGATGGGGCCAAGGCTGGCGGAGTCGCGGGTAGAGGAACTGAGCGAGGCCGTCGGGGAAGAGGCAGAGGAAGAGGTGAGTTGTGCATAGTCATCATCTAGATAAAGAGCTTGGTGGTTTTTGGTCTGACTGTCTTCCTGTGCAGCAGGTGGAGCTGGAAGGCGAGGAGGGAGGTTTTCAGCTCAGGGCATGGGGTAAGTTTGTGTGACTCCACTCAGGTTCTTGCCCTTTTTGCATGCGTTTTTTGCAGAGAGCCGCCAGAATGGTAGATTCTGGGAAATGCTGGTCTTTAGCTTGCTTGTTAAATTCATCATCTCGTTTTTCAAAAAATGGCTGAAGGTATGGTGCAAGGTTTTGCGCTATTTTGTGGAGTCAAACCTGTCGGCTTTTAGGCCTGTTGGTCTGTTTAACTTGAAACCGTGTGTGCATTTGTAAGGCTTAAGGTATTTAACATGTTTAATGCACAAATGTAAACAGGTAAGTAGCATATTGAGGATTTGTTTGTGAATTTTTGTGCTTTTAGGCTTGGTGCTTGTTGATTTCCAGAGTTTATTTAATTGTTTGATGGCAACTGTGGGTGGGCGATTAGATATACTGGTATGAAGGTCAACCTCTAGATATTTGAGTGTCAGTTGAATCACCGTTATGTAAAACAGCACCTCAGGAATAAAGGGAAAGTCTGTTGTGGCCGCTTGGTATGGAAAAAGTCAACAAGCTTGTTAAATCTGCATCAGTTAGACGTGAGACTTTGCCAGCCTGCAACTTTTAAATCCATTTATTTGTGCAAAAATAATCTGAAGTACACAGTTGCATCCAATGTAAATTACATTTGATGTGGACCACAAAATCATGTAGTTGCTGAGCAATATAATGATCTTTCACAACAAAAACAAAGATATACAATTTTTATTCCGGCATGTGTCAGCTACCCCTAATAGCTATCAAAATGGTAGAGATGCACTGATTGTGAATTTTTTATTTTATTTTATATCTTCTTGGCTGATTCCTAATATTATTGTGACCTGCCAGGAAATTCAAGATGTTCCAACAACTTTAACATAAATGATAAAAATAATTGAATTATTTCAAATGTAAAAAGTTACATTCGTTTTTCTACAAACTACAACACTGTGTGTTTTCTAATGTTCATAAAACAATCTTTTCTTATTTAAAAATTCAAAGATATACAAGCAAAGTTTATATGTATAGCTTTGTACTTATTCATGCTTATTTTCTGATATTTTAACCTTTTTTACAGTAAAACACTTGCTTGTAACTTGTTACTGTGTTCTCAAACTCATTCAGCAAAATTTTGAAAATAGCTTGGATTTTATTTCTTGAAAAAGAAAAAAAAAATTGGTTAACAAGTCAATTTCACTTATCACACATTCAACAATTTAACTAATAGCATTAATTCTGTCAATTTTTGTGGTTGGTTGACCAGTCAAAATGAGCATCACTAACCTGGCACATTGACTTGAGCTTAAGGCAACATTCTGTGCTGATGCTCCAGTAAGTCAACACGCTTTTCGCTGTGGAATGCCCCATTTTTTATGTTATCAGACAATGGTGTTTTTTAAAATTTTTTTAATATATATATCCAGAGAGACTTTAAATGAAATATTTAAATGTGAATCTGTCTAAAATAGTAAAATTATCAAAAGTAAACTATATTTTAAACCGTGTTAGATTCTCTTTTATTTATTATATTTTCATAATTAATTTTATTTTAATTTGTGTATTTTATCTTATGTATTATTTATTGCTGTTGATGACTTAATTGCTAGATTTTTTTTTATAGTTAAAGAAATTATATTTATAAAATGTGGTAAACTGAAAAGTTTTTTTTTTTTCTTTTTTTTTTTTTTTTTTTTTAGGTGTAAATTGTAAAGACATCATCTGTGTTTAAATGAAGACAGCAGAAGTCAATGATTCATTGTAATTATTTAGCCTGACATGTTTACTGCCGCAAAATATTTTAAATGTTTCTCAAAATCAAATATATTGTGTTTAAAAGGGCAAAAAAGGTTTTGTTTTTAGTCAGACATTTAAAAAGAATATGTTTTAGAGCAGTAAACACAATTCCGTGAAATCGTGATATTTTTTTTCCAAGGTTATCATACCATCAGAATCTTATGCCGGCCCATGCCTATCACTAACTATTCTGACCGGCTGGAAAAAAAGGTCTTATTCTGGTCAATCGGTGCATCTCTACAGAATGTCTTAATAGCTTTATAAAGTGGTGCTGTGAGTGTTGATGTTCAATGTGTCTTTAATAGATATTTTACCAGGAGTTTCAATGTTTTGCTAGCTTTTCTTTGACGGTGTAGATTCCAATATTCAGTAGTCTAGAAGTGCTGATCTCTCATCTCTGCCATGCCCCGTCCCTGATTGGTTTTTCTGATTCTGGCGAGGCTGTCTGTGGTCCCTTTACTCTGACTGTTGTCGTCAGGCTTTATAAACTGGCACCTTATGCTTGTTTGGTTTGAAGTGTGCATTTGCTCTCTGCATGTTTTCTTTTCAGTTCTTGACCTCAGAGTTTCAAGTCTAGCCTGGTTTGAGTTGGCAAATTACACCACCATTCCACCACCTATTGTTTCATCGGGAAACCTTTTGTCTTGCTCCGTTCCACCTGTAAGAGCAGGTGCGGTGGTTTGACCTGTAATGACGGACGTGAGCATGACAGTTGCTCCGTCTCCCACTCGGACACACACTGTTCACACCATTCACTCCCATCTTTCTGTCTGTGTTGAGCTGCTTGTAATTCTCCCTGTTGTTTCTCCCTAAAGCCAGATTGATAAGGGCCCCAGATATGATTTTTCAGGAGATGAGAGGTGAGTTAAACACTTATGAGCGTGTTGGTTTTGTGTGTTGGATTTTAAAGGGTTTAATAGCGAGTGATTTTTGAAGAAAGCTTTCGATTTTTGCGCTTCATATGTGTTTAGTTTCTACCAGTTTGGCTTCCGGGTTTGAGATTGACTGGAAAGTATATTTGCGTCTTTTGGTGTAATTGCAGTTTGCACTTTACCTCATAGGAGTGTTTATTTTTTTTAGGTTGTAGTGGAACTGTTGAAGTGATGTTTGTTGCTCTGTTACTGATGGTCGCTGATGTTATTCCTGGCTTCCATCGTTCACTCCGTGTTCCCTCCAAAAACAATTTTTTTTTTGTATGTGTGTTTTAGTACGTTCAACCCAGCGGACTACACTGAGCCAGCCCAAACAGAGGAGAGCTACACAAGCGGCAGCACTTGGAGTAACGCAGGCAATCTGGAACCTGAGGACGGACACCGTGAGTAGTGCCTTTTATGATAAAAAAAATACGTCAGTTCGGTTAAGTTTGGTTCTCCCAAAAGTGAAAAGTGTTACTGATTCCTCACCCTCATATCATTCCAAACCCTTTAGACATTTGTTTGTGTTTGGTACACAAATTAAGATATTCTAGGTGTAATCTGAGCGCTCCCTCATCCTCCATAGACCGCAATGATGCAGAATGTTACCCAAAACAGACTACATGTTCTCAGTAGGTCAGTTGGAATATTATCTAGCTACCAGATCGCTTTTGTTCACACACAAATTAAATTAAGGACTTAGTTCAACAGTTTTCTTTTTCTTTGGTGTCAGTTTACCTGATTGAACCACTGAAGGCTAGGCGTGGGCCAGTATAAGATTCTGACAGTATGACAACCTTGGATTAATATCATGGTATCACGGTGTTGTGATTTTACTGCTCTAAAATATATTCTTTTTAAATGTCTGGATGAAAAAACCTAAACTTTTCCCCTTTGATCATAATATATTTTATTTTTTAAAAGATTTATATTATTTCGGAGCAGTAAACATGTCAGGCTAAATAACTCAATTGAATCATAGAATCTGATGTGTTCATTAGTTAAACAGATTTCTTTACAATTTAAAAAGGCATCTTTGGATATTTTTTCAGCTGAAGATACTGTTGTCCTAAAAAAAAAAGTAAATAAAACAAAATATTGCTCATACCTTAGGAACGGTTTTACAGAAGATTATGGCGGTTTTAAAACCTTTCCAAACTGCAATATACCTTGAAAACGCTTATCGTCCCATGCCTACTGAAGGCATGAAGTGTGTGTTTGTTTTTTGGGTATTTTTGAGTTTGGCACCTTGCTGCCTGAAGAAGAGAGAGGGAGGGAGAGCTCCAATTTCACCTAAAATATCTTAATTTGTATTCCGAAGATAAAGGTATCAGGGATTTAAAATAATAAGTAATCGGTAATGTTTCATTTTGGGTGAACTAACCTTTTATAGATCAATTTCATTCTTTCTTAAATTTATTGAGGTGAATAATACTTTGGGGACAAACTTTAAAACGTGGATGTTCATACTTGGGTTTGTTGTTTTCATAAAATCTAACCATGATGTGTAGTCCCTAGTTTACACTGCACAATTTTTGGTTCTCAGGTACATGAATTAGAGCTGCACAATGGACCCTTTTCACAAGCCTGTTAGTTTTTATTATTTTTATTTATTTTTTATTTGATTTATTATTATTTTTTAAACGCATGAATATGTAAATGTATTTATGTATGTAGTATATCGTGTTTGCTTCAAATTACAAAAAATTAATTACCGCTTGTACGAGGTGTTTCTAATGCAGCGTCTATGGGACAAGACAGTAAATTAGATGTTATTCTCCCCCCTGTCTCGCACAATATTTATTTATTTATTTATTTTCCTTTTTCTGAAAGTCTTCATAAAACCATCCTGAAGTTTTACTTTTATTATTTGAGCAAATAAGATTGTAAAAAAAAAAAAAAAAAAAGAAAAAAAAAAAAAGATTTTTTTGTACTCTCCCATTCACTGCGATCGAAGTTTTCCCAACTATGACGACTTCTGCCACTGAGAAACCCGCAAATGTGAAAAGGGTCTATATAACATTTCAGCATCGATATTGCAATGTGCTCGTCCACATTAGTCACATCGTAAAGATATGCAATGTCCAGTCGGAAGTATCATTGACCAGGAGCTACAGAAGTTTATTTCTGTGGACTCTATATGGTTTATATGATTTATATGATTTTTTTTCAATTTCGTGCAGCTGTAATGTAGTTGATAGTCACAGTGTGAATGATCAAAGATGCAATCTAAAAAAAGAATCATTAGTGCCTCAGAAATATTTGAGATATCCAGACCTTTCAGCAAATTCAGCTTTGAAAATCATGTGGTGTGAACTTTGCGCATTCACACTGGTTTTGATTTTTATTGTGATTTATTAAAGAGTTTATTATTTTAAATGAGTAATGTATTAGTAGTGTTAATTTCAGACTGAGGTGCATTGCTGGCAAATAAATAAATAAATAAATGTACTGCTGATTCTAGAGTGAATGCACTGTATGCTAATTAATGCACTTTCCACTCATGACATCTCAAAATAGCTTGATTCAGAGTGAATAAACCAAGCTGTTTTGAGACTTAAGCTTCACACACGTAAAGTTCTTTTAAAATAAGTAGTTGCACCAGGTCCAAATAGCATTATTGAAGGAGAATATTCATATAAAGTACTTTAGCATATTAATTTGTTAAATAGCCTGCATGATTTGACAAAAGTGAAGTAATGCATCCCATCTGCCATGTTTTCAGAACCAAATCCTACAGTCTGTTCAAAATCAATATGTAAATGCTGCAGTTCTGACACGCATCCGTTTCCACAGGGCTTGAGTTTACAGGTGGAGAGGGAACAAACTATCCTCTGAAGTTTGACTCTGCCCCTGGTGAGTCTTAAATCTTCCGCAAAAATAATCAGAGCTGAGCTGTTGTTCACCTGTTGTCATTGTAAGTGAGCTGAGTGTCTGTGTAACAGGTGCTTGGAGATCTGCCACGGAAGAGTGGGGCACGGAGGACTGGAATGAGGATGTGAGTACTTGAACTGAGACCAAAAACCTGCTTTTCCTTTTTAAGAACAAGGATATCAAATGTTTTTTTTTGTTGTTGTTGTTTTTTCTCCTGTCTAGTTGTCAGAGACCAAGATATTCACTGCCTCCAGTGTGGCATCCATGCCCATTCCACAGGAGAATGTCACCATTACAGCTGGACAGAGGTATGCCAAGGGCGTCTTAAGGGGATATTGTTGGTTGTATCTATGAAATCACTTTGGCCCAATCCCAATTCTACCCCTTAGCCCTTCCCCTTATCCCTACCCCTCGGTTTGCACGTTCACGTGAAGTGGTAGGGGTGTCCCGATTCTCTTTAACTTGAAGGTGTAGGGCTAAGGGGAAGCACTTGAAACAGATTTTTTTAGGACTACACTGGCAACCAAGGGGTACGAAAATTTCCCAGAATACACCATCTACAATAGCAGTTTGGCTGCACATGGAAGGAGATGAACAAATGTAGTTTTTTTTTTTTTTTAATATGTATATAATTTGTCATTTATTATGAATTTTTACAACAAACAAGTGTATGTTTTTATACATTTCAAAACCGTGTTTGTGTTTTACCGTCATGAATAGAAAAAAAATATTTTAAAAAATGGCTAAAATAAAAACCGATAAGATTCACTTTCTATAATCCATAACTCCTGTATAGTAGTCCAACAACATTCTGTCACACGAATACCCTGTCAAAAAATTTAGTGGCCAGTAATGACCTTTTTTGCAGTGTCTGGTATAATGTTAATGTTCACACTCCGTTTCAAAGGGGAAGGGGTAGAAAAATAGAATTGGGATTGGGCTTTAATTTGACATTCATCCACCTACACAAAGGCTGCATTTATTGCATCGAAAATGCAGTAAAACAGCCCTATTCTAAACTACAGTTTAAAGTAAATATTCCTAGCTAATCCAAAACTAACGTTTTGTTTAATGTAACTATCATTCTTATGACTTATCAGTAGCCAGTCTTTAATGTCACATCATTCTTTTGAAATCATTCTTATATGCTGTTTTTTTAATTTAGAACAAAATTTAGAAAAGTGTTTTTTTTTTTTTTTTTTTTTTTTTTAAAGAGAAGTGTTATCATTTTTTAAATGAAGTTACATCTTAATGACTTCAAGCAAACCTTAAACGTTAAAACATTAGTAAAAAAAAAAGTCAACCATACTGACACTGTTAATGTGTCTACATTTTTTTATCTAATTTTAAATGCTTTTCTTACTTTTAATACCTTATATCTAGGGTCAGACGGAATCTGTGGACGTGTTGTAATATTTCTGCGCAGAATTTAGTAAACAATCCTCAGATTTATGTGGAATGATTTTGGAAGTATCATAACTAAAACTAGTATATGAAATATATGAATACTTAACTTTTTATTTAATGTTTACAATGCAAATCTAATTAGATCTTAATATGTCTACTAAAAAACAGAAAACATGACTTTGCAAACTGTTTTGTAAATAAATCAAATGGACATTTGTCAATATTACTGAAATTAAGTTAGAAATTAAATAAACATACGCTTTTACATAAATGAATAGACTGCGTGCAGATTCCGTGTGCAAGTGTTATGCAAGTAAGGTGACTGCATATAATATAAGTATGTTTGGCTTCCAGGATTGATCTGGCAGTGTTGCTGGGGAAGACGCCTCCCTCCTCTTCCTCGGAAGCAGAGCCTGCTTCACTTGAAGGCCCACAGCCGCCATCTCTGTCTCAGTCTCTGGTGTTCAGCAACTCAAAGCAGACATCATCACTGTCCCAGTCCTCCTCCAGTGCTCCTTACAGCCCGCACAGCATGGTAAGAGTGCACGTGTGTTTTTTTTTTTAGATTTATTTTATATTATAATTTTTTTTTATGCATAATGAAAAGTTTAAATGGTCAAAGTGTTTAGAAAGTGTATTTTTTTAGATCTAGATGTAAAATGTTTTGTTGCATTTTTAAAAGCTTTTTGACATTGTATAACTAAAATGTGGTCTAGTTAATGAGTTAGTCAATTTGTATCATATTAAATGTACGTTTTGGTTGGTTGGATCTTTTTGGGGTTCCTTCAGTTTAGGATATGCTTTTTATTTAATTTTTTTTCCCCTACTCTGTGCTTTTCATTTAGAACTACAAATGGTTATAATAATAAATGGTATCCCACACTCTTCTATTATATGGCTGCAGCATAATTTGATCATTGTATTGCTGTTTCCTCAGGTGAGCATGCTCGGTAAGGGTTTTGGTGATGTTGGTGATCCAAAAACAACCACTGGAGGTTCGACGACTGGTTCACAATTTCTGGAGCAGTTTAAGACGGCCCAGGCTTTGGCCCAGCTGGCGGCCCAGCACTCACAAAGTGGACCACCCAACACTGGTCCTTCTACCTGGGATACCAGCCCATCTACACTGGGGCAATATGGTAAGCCATCCTTCTGCTGCAGTTTCTCAAAACATCTCTCATAATGCTCTTGTTAGGTTATTAGTAGGCCCACACAGAATCTGCTCGCAGAATTCCGCGGATTTCCGCAGATTTTTAGCCCATCGTAGATTCTGTTTATTTACTAGTGTAAATGTATATTTAATCAGTTTTCAAATTAATTTCAGTAATAATATTGACTAATATGAAAATATTCATATGATTTATTGACAATACAGTTTGTAAAGTCATATTTTCTGTCTTTTAGTAGAGATTTTATGTGAGAGACTTGCTTTGTTTGATAAATAAAGTGGATCTAATTAAATTCGCATTGTAAACATTAAATAAAAGTTAAAAAGGTTACTTTTTATTTCATATATTAAGTTTTTATTTATGATATTCCCCAAATCATTCCGCATAAATCCGCAGATTTTTAACAAAATACTCCGCAGAAATAGCAAAAAATGTCCGCAGATTCCGTCTGGCCCTAGTTATTAGTCTTAGAGTAGGTGGTCTTTTGTCACTGTTTAACCACATGAGCATTTACACAGCAAAAGCAAACCCATCTAATGTCTTCGTCTACTTTTGGAAATTGCCATTTTGACACCGTTACTACACTTTTACTGTCACCTATTTGTGAAAAAACGTATGAAAATGTCAAACATAACAAAAACCAACTGTAGGATGTTCCAGACACTTTCTTCCTTGTTTTTGATAACATTGCGCAATTGTTAGTGTGCTCCACACATATGAGTGGGCTTGTTAAACCACCTGTTAGACACACTCTCTTCTTAGTCATAGCAATTGTTATATACGGCTGTTCTCTGTTGATTTTGAAGTGCTAAATGAGTGAGTGTAATAAGTGCAAATCTCGTTTCTGCAGATATGAAACCTCAAACAGAGCCTGTGCACAGTCCCTTCACCAAACGGCAGCCCTATCAGCCAGCCTCCGCTTCCTCCTCCATGATGGATGCCTTCTTGCAGGACAAAACCACAGCCCCTTCTAGCACCTCGGCTCTACCCCCTCAGTCCACCCAGGCATCTTCACTGGCCCAGGCCATCACCACCCCAGTCTCCAAACCCCCAGGAGCTGCTCCAGGCCAGCAGAACTCTTCCAGCCCAGCTGACCCGCAGGCGTCCAGCCCACTCCCCCTGCAGCAGCACAAACTCAAACAGCAGAAGAAGAGGGCTTCCATCACAACCAAGGTCACCATTCATGTAGTTATTAGTCCTCCTGGCTTTGTTTTGGGGTTTAATGGGATAATTAAATGATGCTTCACCTTTTTCTGGATGTGACCACTGCATTTCAGATTATGGTTCGGGTAACTTGCATTAAAATATTTTATACTTCTAAAGGTAAACTTGTGCTACAAATGATCTTATACATAGTGAAACTGAGTGAGAGGTATGTCAGGATTTGATTATATATTATGAAAAGTCAAGTTTGGAATTTTAGCATGATGTATTATGAGCATATCTGTGGTCAAAGCTTTTTCCCCCACCATTTAGATCAGAGATTCCCAAAGTAGGGCCTGCAGGCCAAAGTTGGCTCATGGTAACCTTTGGTTTGGCCCTCCATACCATCTGAGGCCCCATTTACACTAGTGCATTTTAGTTTTAAAATGACGTTTTAGCATGAAAACGATCCGCGTCCACACTAGCGTTTCTGAACATATCTCCGTCCACACTACTGCACCAAAAACATATCACGTGACCATTCGCGCACCCTAGGCATGCGCGTTCAAGTATAAACAGGAAGCATGTGTCTCGCTCGGCATTCTAAATAGGGCTTATGCCGCTTGAAACGCGAGCGATTAGCGAGTGCTCGAACAGTAGCTTGCCTCTTGCGAATATATGCAGCTGTTGTAGTAAAAAAGGCAGAGTTAACTGCACAATGGCGCCTAAAACGGACAATAGTGCAAACAACGCTCCCATTTCTGTGTCCATGTTGTTGTGTACAGTGAAGGCTGGTCTGCCGTCTTCTGGTGGTGTTATTGTCATGTAATAGGGGCTTGACGAATAAGGGAAGGGTACGCAATGACCCAAAAGCCCCAATCGAGTAACGAATCTCAGCAGCCACACCTCCGTTTTTAGATGTCTCCGTTTTCCCCCATCCACACTGAGGCGGAGCAGCAGCGTTTTAAAATGAAAACGGGGCTCAAACTCTGGCGTAGTGTGGACGGATGGCGTAACCGTAGCAAAACTTAAGCGTTTTAAAACGAAAACGCATTAGTGTAAATGGGGCCTGAGAGGAGAGTGAGAATGGGGGCAAGAAAGATGGAGCTAAATTCCTTTAACATCGAGATTATCGTTTCTAATTTGACTTAACGTTTTTTTTTTGTATTTGATTGCTGAGCTACAAAAAAGCAAACTCAAATTAAATGTTTTAATTAATGTTGTAAATCAATCAGATTTTAAAATGTAAATATTGTCACTCGACGAATAGAGGACAATGCAGAAGACATCAGCGAGCAAATCAAGGCAACAACTGGTGTACTTCTGTTATAAATGAGATTTTGTTTTTACTGTTAAGTTTATTATAAAATATAAGAAATGCTGTATTAGTTAATAAAAAGTAATGTTTTCTGGTCATTTTTGAATATTATTTATTAAATTATGAAAATAGCCGTGGCGACTGTTACCTTCGGCCCACAAGCCTCAATCAAGTTTGTTTTTTGGCCCTTCATAACAAAGTTGGGGCACCCCTGGTTCAAATTCTCCTAGATCTTGTTTCTCTGTATTCACTATAGTAGTGATTAGATTCAACTTTATTGTCATTACACATGTACAAGTACAAAGCAACGAAATGCAGTTTAGGTCTAACCAGAAGTGCAATAGCAGCAAGTGCAGAATACAGATATAAATTATAAAGTGCAGTTATAGAAAAACTATGATGATATTTACAGATGGATGTACTATGAACATTATATACAGGTTGACTTGGTTATGAGCCCAGATTTACAATAAATGAATATACGTACAGGTTGATATTAATAATAAGCGTGCAGATAGATAAACAATTACAAATGTATATGTACAGTGGGTGTGTACAGTTCAAATAAATGAATCGGTGCAATGCAGGTTGCTTATTAAGAATCAAAAGTGTGCAGATAAACATAATTACAAATGTATATGTACAGTGAGTATGTACAGTTCACATAAATGAAAATGTTTGGCACTTTTGTAACATTGCTTTGGAAAGTCTGAGAATTCTTGTCTGCTGAAAGTAATTGGTTACTTTTAATAAGTAGCCTTTTAATATTCAATGGATGAACTGAGCAGAATGAAATTGCTTTATATTTTAAATAAAGCATCATGGGGATTAGGAATAAGGTGGATACCACTGATGTTTGCCCTCATTGTGGTTTGCAGATCCCAGCCCTGGCAGTGGAGATGCCGGGTTCCTCGGACATATCCGGACTCAACCTGCAGTTTGGAGCATTGCAGTTTGGCTCTGAACCGGTGCTTCCCGAGTATGATGCCTCTGCAGCTGTTGCCACGACAACACCAGGCAACCAAGGCCAGAACAGCCTTTACACAAGTGCTAGCAAGTGAGTTTCTCTGATAGCTGAAGGCTGAGGCATTTGTTCATGTGGATTCATCGTTCATGATGAGTAATGCATAGGTTTCACTCTTGTGTCTTTTTACCAAGATTGAACAGTTATAATCCTTTTATTTTAATATTACTTTAATAATAATATACAGAACTTATTTCACTTAAATATAATAATATAATAATAATAATAATAATAATAATTATTATTATTATTAATATTATGATTATTAGAAAAAAATAGGTGAAATTACAATTATTTTAGTGTTAATGTCTTTATTTATTTTTAAATCTCACTGTTTGAGAAATGGTGGTCTGTCAAAATAGAAAGTTGGTCTGACGTTGACCCATTTTTTCTGTCTATTTAAAATTGGATACACTGTTTCTGCATTATCAAATGATTTGTATCATGTGTACATGTGGTATTTGAAATTACATCCTGTTAGGCTTGTTTAGATGGTTTTTGGGAGTTTTACATTCAAATTTCAGCCAAACTGCACCAGAGTTTGCGTGGAAGCGTTTCGATCTTGGTATCTTTTTTTTATCATTTATTTATTAAATTTTTTTTTTTTTAATTGTATGCCCATATTCACAAAATATTAACATCAAAATGCATAGATAATTTACAGAGTGTACAGTCTTAAATGGAATGTAACAAAGAGATTAATATAAAAAAACATGAGTAAAAAAATAAGTACAATCACACCATTTTAGAGTTTTTTTAAGTAGAGGTAATAACAAAATTGTAAATAAATGACAAGGATCCTGTGTTAATTGAAGAGAGCTTTTTTTTTTATGGATTCCCAAAGGGGTCGGTCTCGGTATCTTTGACAACAATATTGCCCACCAAACAACAGACCAAGTTTGGTACCTCTTGAAGCTGAAATTAAAAACTTAAATTTCCTGCTAATATTTGAGCACGTACTTAAACCCTGACGATTGGCCATTGTATTCACTTTCACATGCTCAACAGAAATGGGCAATTGGTAGGGCCAGATGGAATCTGCAGACGTTTTATGCTATTTCTGTGCAGAATTTTGTTATAAATCTGTGGATTTATGCGGAATGATTTTGGGAGTATCATAACTAAAACCCCAATATTTGAATAAAGTAATACCTTTTTATTTATTTATTTTTTATGTTTACAATGGGTACCCATTTGGATCCACTTTTTGTTAAACAAAGCAAGTATCTCATATAAAATATCTGCTAAAAGACAGAAAATATGACTTTACAAACTGTATTGTAAATAAATCATATGAATATTTTCATATTAGTCAATATCGTTACTGAAATTCATTTAAAAACTGAATAAATATAAATTTACACACATTTACACAAGTAAATAAACAATCAATGATGGGCCAAAAATCTGTGGAAATGTGCAGAATTCTCTGCGCGCAGATTCCGTGTTAATGCAGTAATTGCAAAAAGTGTCCTTCACCTCGTAGACTGTCTGTTAAAAGTTTTCCGTTTTATTTACAGTGAGCAAGCAACAGCCCTCTCCAACCCCAGTCAGATGGAGCTTTATGAGTCAAGAGCCAATCAGACGCGGCGGTACCCTCCCTCCGTGTCCTCCTCCCCACAGAAAGACATGCAGACGAAGGTGAAACGATCAGCCTGAAGTTGTACCACCATGAGTCTTTTGAGAAATGCTTCAACCACTTTTGTTTTCTGTCAACAGAATGGGTTCAGCTCGATACAGACGTCACAATCTCTGGAAGGTATGACAACCTTTTGAATTATAGGAAAGAAATAATGTCATAATTTCATAGCCCTTTTTTTTTTCAAGCTGGTGAACAAAAAAAGCATCCAATCACAGTTTAATCCCACTTAAAGTTGCACACAAGACTATTGATGTCCAGTGAATTTTTTGGATTGCCACTGTAGTTATTGCTACCTCGTTTATATTGTCACTGTTTTGGACAACACTAGCCTATAGATGTCCTAAAAGCTAACAATACTGGTACTAACATCTAAAAATCTTCATATTAGTTTCAAGGGGCCTTTAACACATTAAGTTACGCTGTTGTTCCTCTTAGCTGCAGCAGGCTCTGCAGTGCCCTTGAAACCAGTGTCTGAATCAGTCGTCCCGCCATCGGTTTCCAGCATGGTGTCATTGGCCGACCCCTCATCGGGCCCTCCTTCCCTGTTGACTACGTCCAATCAGACTCCTCTCAGTGCTCTCGGACACGAAGACGTCTCACCCAGCTCATTGGCCCCTTCTCAGCACAACAAGTATGATGTCTTACTGCGTTACATCAGTTTAGTATCATCTAGATATGAGAGATGCTAATTCTGCCTTTTCCCCACATCAGCTCTCTTTCTACACAGCAAAACAGTTTGGCACCTTCAGTTCGCACTTCAAACACGAGTCTGCTGGTGAGTTTACAGTTAAACACTCTCTTTGTTAAAAGTACAGAACAAAGTCATTATGAATTCGGAAATCAAAGATAATCTTGGTCTCTCTTTGCATCACTTGTGTATTTTTTATGAAAACACCAACTTGACATGACTTTAGTAGTATAAAACTTAGTCAAGCAGACGGCTGCTGGCACAGTTTGTTTGTTTATACAGATATTAAAAGCTTGATTCTGATTAGGGGTGTGAACTAGGTCTCACGGTTCAGTTATGATTATCATGCCATGGATTTGGTTCAGTTTGATCGGTGAATCACGGTGCATTGATGTTTTCCATTCACAATTTTATATTTCACAGCAGTTCTTGTGTTGATTTATAAATGCTTAGCTTGATGCGCCTTCGCTGTTTGCGATGCAGTAAAACATTGTTTTCCAGTCGCAGCTGTGCTTCATTCTTAATTTATAGTTTGTCTAAAGTGATCTATATTAGCCATGGGATGATAACCGTTTTTAAAATATACCGCGGTATAGAAAGGTCAAGGTTTTTCATACCGCCAAAATTTTCTGCTATGCCGTTCCTAAGGTATGGGTAAGATTTTATTTACATTTTTCCCCGTTTTTTTAGGTGTAAATTGTAAAGACCATCTGTGTTTTTGAAACAAATGAAGACCGCAGAAGTCAATGATTCGCTTGAATTATTTAGCCTGACATGTTTACTGCCTCAAAATATTTTAAATGTTTCTCAAAATCAAATATATTGTGTTCAAATGGGAAAAAGGTTTTGTTTTTTTAGCCAGACATTAAAAAAAAGAATATATTTTAGAGAAGTAATCACAATACTGTGAAACCGTGATGTTTTTATCCAAGGTTATCATACCGTCGGAATCTTATACCGGCCCATGCCTAATCTATACAAACTATATATCAGGGATCACCAATCTCAGTCCTGGAGGTCCGGTGTCCTGCGGGGTTTAGCTCCAACTTGTCTCAAAACACCTGCCTGGATGGTTCAACTATACCTAGTGAGAGCTTGATTAGCTTGTTCAGGTGTGTTTGATTAGGGTTGGAGCTAAAATCTGCAGGACACCGGACCTCCAGGAACAAGTTTGGTGATCCCTGCTATATAGTATACTATGAACAGGGACACATCAGCCAGTGCAGGGACATTTTGTGTCTGCCAGTTTGTTTACTTGCTGGAGATCCATTGGCATTTTTTTGCATTTTAATTCTGACCAATTGAAAAACAGTTGAAGAAATGTGTGCAATAACATCTGGCCAATGAGTGATGTGGATTGTCACATGACTGCATTTTGGTTCTTTTTAACTGGTTCGGACCAAAGCAATCAGTGTGACCCCAAACGGCAGAAACATGCTACAATATATAATTTGTTGCTCTTGATCCAAATGAACCGAAGCACAGATGTGAAAGCACCCTTAATCACTCTCAAGTGTGTATTATTTTCTAATAACTTAGTGGCAAGTCCTTAAAGTCCCCATGAAATCAAAACTAACCATATTGATTTTGTTAGCTCTTATTTCTAGTTTTGTGGTGAACACTTCATCTCTGCATGGTATTAAGAAAACAAAAAGTGTGCCCTTTGTAATCTAAAATTGAAATCTTTGCAAATGCACTTCCTGTTTTCAGTTAAACTTTCATAAAACACGTCATATGCATGTTAGCCACATGCCTCCTACTGTCAGTTTTGACAGCAAACAGAAATTGAGCAGGAGGTGTCTCAAGTTGTAATGACTTAAACACTTTTCCTGTTCTTTCTGAATGAAATGCCTACTTTACTACATCCAATCAGCTTGCAACAGAAATACACAAGCCACGCCCACTGTTTTCTCATCATATTGTCTTAGTTAAACATTGTTTTTAGTTAAGGAACGGCGTCACAATACAAATACAAACTGCTGCAATTTGAAAGGCCGCACAGGGTTCAACGCTAAGGATTTTTTTCTAGTGGGCCAGTGGTTCAGATTTTTACTTGCCCTTCCAAAATTTTCACTTGCCCCACCAAAAGAAGTTAATAGCTTAGCCACATATTTTAACTAATGTGTCAACGATGTCTGTGAATCTAGAATTTAAATATATGTAAAACAAATTATAAATATATAATGAGAGAAGTTCAAAGTGTTTTGCAAACAAAAACAGCAGAATGGAAGTGATGGTAAACTGTGCAAAACATCACTTAATTTCTTCCTTTGTGTTGTACCCACATAAATGTTTGCTTCCAAGATGTTAGAAACACGTTTTCTTTTAGCCTCATAATTTGATGTTGTCGTCTCTTCGCTGTACTGGTTGTTAGACGGTTACGGAAAAAAAAAACATGCTCAAAACATCCAATCAGATAAGAGGAACTGAAAAGCAATATGGCGATTATAGCATTACAGAAAAGGTAGCATTTAAAGGCTGAAAAGCACAAACTGTTTCTCGATTCTAAGATTGTATTTGCACGCAATTGACAGCCACAGGGAAATTAAACTTTAGTAACAGGGCAGCACTGGCCTGATCGGGCCAGTAATGATCCTGTCTACTGTCTCTCATGCTACCGTCTCTCACATCTGGCGATCGGGCAGTCCTTATTGTTGAGCCCTGCCGCAGATTCTAGTTCGTGCTGACTTTAATTCTGTTTTATCTCTCGTTTGCTAACTAAACTTTGATCTAATCTTATTCTGATTTCTCTCTTCCACGTTTCAGCACCCAGTGGATGGTGATTCCAGCTTGCACTCCTCATCGTTCTCGGTCTCTGCCGTGGCTCCGTCTTCAGTTCCTCCTCCGTCTTCAGTTACATCAGTGGCCCCCGTCTCCCACAGTGGCCCCGTCGCACCATCTTCATCTGTCAGTATGGTCTCCACACAGTCATCCTTGCCGGTCAGTCTGACCATGGGGTTGAACAATGCTGCGGGTGTGGTTTCAATGGTACCTCCTTCAGCTGCTGCATCTTCATCATCCTCTGCTGCCTCTGTGGCACCTTCATCCGCCTCGTTGTCTCGCAGCACGGCTGCCTCAGGTAAGCGTTTACAGGAGCGGAAAATATGATCAGCTCTGTTATAACACTATGGAAAATGACTTTTCAGTGGGGAGGTGGTTAATGGGATAGTGCACCCAAACATAATGACATAATTCTGTCATTTACTCGCACTACTCATTTCAGACCTTTGGGTTTCTTTCAGTTGTTAAACACACAGAGAAGATATTTTGAAGAAAGCTGGACACCTGTAACCATTGACTTGCATAGTATTTCAGTTCAGTTGACTTTATTGGTACCTGTAGATAGATTAAATTAGATTAAAAACAATTAAATCACACACATACATACCCTTATATACAAAAGTACATTTAAAAAATATTACAATTTATTCAGAGTGACAATAGATGATGGAACAAAGCTATTCCTGTAACATTTTGTCCTACTAAAAAGCATCTGAAAGCTTCGACCCGAAGGGAGTAGGTTGAACTCCTCAGACAGAGGATGAGAGGTATAGATACTAATGTTTTGGGCAATCCACAAAAGCTGCCTACTATACAGGGATTCAATGCTTAGCTTTGATCCACCAATCTACCTTCTAGACCGCCTAATAACCTGGCTCAGTCTATTGCTGTTTTTAGTTGACAGACTTCCAAACCATACCACCAGAGCTAAGGATAGAATAGACCCAATAAAACCATGATAGAAAAGTGTAACATTGGGGCCAATGTGTAAACGTGATAGTTTTCTGAGACAATAAAGGTGCTGATGCCCTTTCTTGCACACAGCTTCACAGTATTCGTTTTAAGTTGCATGTTTAGCTTTTTTCAAAATCGTATGTGTTCAACAAATAAAGAAACTCATAAAGGTTTGGAAGCACTTAGTAAATAATGAGTAAATACATTTTTGGGTGAACTATTCCTTTAAGATCCCTTCTTAAACTCTTGGAATTACAAATATCATTCACTCACAATGTGCCTACACTTAAGTGGTTATAAACCTTTTAGTTTCTTTGGTTGAATGCAAAAGAAGATATTTGGAAAACCAAAAACCTGTGACCACTGACATCCATTGTAGGAAAAACAAATTCTATGGAAGTCAATGGTAACAGGTTTCCAGCTCTCTTCCAAATATCTTTTGTGTTCAACAGAGGAAAGAAAAATAAACAGCTTTGGAACAAGTGGAGGGAGAGTATATGGCTACAGATTTTTATTTTATTTTATTTATTTTTTATTCATCAAATATGAACTATCCCTTTGAATTTCATAATTCAACATTTTATTTAGCTGGCAAAACCATTAAGATAGGGAACAAAAATATGCACATTATTTTCTGTACTTTTATTTTTGAATTTTTTTTTTAAATTATTATTATTTATTTTATTTTTTTATCTTAGATGTTTAAAAGATTGTTTATTCATTGAACACCATTTCTACATCAATTGATTTCTACGCTTCATTGAAACAGGGAAAGCACCTCCAAACCTGCCACCTGGAGTGCCGCCACTGCTGCCCAACCCTTACATTATGGCTCCTGGCCTGCTTCACCCATACCCAGTGAGTGTTTAGGGATGCATGTTTTTTTTTTTGCTGTTTTCAATCCTGCACTCCCTAAATGTGCAAGTATGGTTTATGCTCTGTTTTGGCTCACCAACCACTCTTTGTGTCTTCCAGCCGCAGGTTTATGGCTATGATGACTTACAGATGCTGCAGACCAGAATACCACTGGTGAGGGAGTTTTTCTTTTATTTTTATTAGCGAAATTAACGGACTAGTTTGTTTTATTTTTTTTTTTTATGCATATGAAGTTAAAATGCCACTTTCTTCTCCTGCAGGACTATTACAGCATCCCGTTTGCCACTCCAACCACAGCACTGACTGGCAGGGATGGAGGTTTGACAAGTAACCCTTATTCTGGTAAGGTTTTTTTTTCTTCAATATATTGTCAAGAAATCCCAAACATTAGAGCTGAATGCTTTATCTAAAATGCTCTATCGTTTTAGCCGGGGACCTGTCGAAGTTCGGACGTGCTGACGCATCGTCTCCTGCCCCTGCCACAACACTGGCCCAGCCCCAGCAAACCCAGACACAAACGCACCACACCACCCAGCAGCCCTTCCTCAACCCAGCCCTTCCACCAGGATACAGTTACACCAGCCTGCCCTATTACACTGGTGTGCCTGGTCTGCCCAACACCTTCCAGTATGGCCCTGCCATGTTTCCGGTAGGAACTAAAGCTGCTCTGCAATTGCTCAATCAATAGTGAATGAATTAAGCCTGCTTTGATCCGCCTCAGGCCTTCGCATCAGTGTCTATGGGTCTAATTGCAATAGAGATGTTTTCATGCCACATCTAAGAAGCATTAAAGGGATAGTTCACCCAAGAAATAAAAATGTAGTAGTCTAAACCTTTGAGTTTGCTTTTTCTGCTGAAGAGGTCTTTTGAAAAATGTTAGAAACCTGTAAACATTGACTTGCATAGTATTTGTGTTCCTGCTGTAGAAGTCAGTGTTTCCATTTTTACTTATTTTGTGTTCATAAGGAAAAAAAGCAGCTCAAAGATTTGTGACAACTTAAGGTAAATGATGACAGAATTTTCAGTTTTCTATGGACTGTCTTTTTAAATGGTATGAAAATGACAAAAAATGCTGTGATTTTGTGCGTAGCCAGTAGTTAATTTCTTTTTGTGCATACTCTGGGTAAGCATGCAGTATGTTTTTACATGATGTCAGCATTTCAACATATTCTTTGTATGTGTAGTTTACCAAAAGATGAGAACAGTTTATTTTTTAAAAGCTTGGACTTGGAAACCTGCCCTTTGGATGCCCTTTTTTAAAAAAATTATTATTATTATTATTATTATTATTATTTATTTTAACCAAATAAAAGTTTTGTTTTTAAGTGAATGATCACAAACCTAATGGTTACTGATGATTAGGCTCACACGGAATCTGCGTGCACAGATTTCAGCCTATCGTTGATTCCGTTTATTTACTCGAGTATATGTGTGTAAATTTATATTTATTCATTTAAAAAAAAAATAATTTCAGTAATAATATTGACTAATATGAAAATATTCATATGATTTATTTACAATACAGTTTGTAAAATACTATTTTCTGTATTTTATATGAGAGACTTGCGTTAAGCAAATAAAATGGATCTATTTATAAAATTGGATTTGCATTGTAAACGTTAAATAAAAGTTAAACTTATTACTTTTTATTTCATACATTAAGTTTTTAGTTATGATACTCCCAAAGTCATTCCGCATAAATCCACAGATTTTTTACAAAATGCTCAGCAGAAATAGCAAAAAATGTCAGCAGATTCCATCTGGCCCTACAGATGATGTATAAATTCCTTCATATTTGAAGCCTGTATCAAGCAAGTCACGTCTAATGAGATATGGTGAACAATATCACAGCAGTATTCTATTAGAACAAACTAAAAAATGTTAAATGTTAGTTGATTTACAGTGTTTGTTTTGTACCATTAAAACAAACCATGGCTGTTTGTTGCCACCGGTATTTTGCCTACATGTTCTTCTTTGCTAAACCAATAGGCTACACAATTGGTTCCGTTTAACGCTCTGGTAAACTGGATTTGGTAATCCTGAATTTTGGCATTTTGAATAACAGTTATCCAACCCAATGTTCCTTTAAAGAACTGTCATGAAAGAAAGATCAGTTAATCCCGGATAGCAAAACATGGGATTTCCAAATCTGGACCAATTAGATCCAGATTAAATTGTATGAAAAACTGGGCCCTGGGGATGGTATACTTTCCAAAAGCTTTGACTTGGAAGCCTATTTTCAGAACTTTGCATTTAATCCAATCAACAACCAGTGGATCAAACTATGATTTGTTATTTTTTCTTTATTATTTTACTTTTATTTTACTCATTAATTATTTTTATATTGCAGTACGTAAGCATAAATTGTATATACATGTTACAGGCAATGTGTGAATTCCCGGTATTGTATAGAATGCCTCGGAAATGTATAGAATTCCTCATGGTTTTGTGCAAAGTATGAAATATCAGTTTTTTTTTTTAAATTTATTTATTTTTTATAGATTTTCCATACTTTTTCCTAGGCATTCTTTACAATTCCTAGCCATTATATAGAATAAAAAGTATCATTTAGGTAAAGTGTCAAAAGCACAACAAAAGCCTTTATTGTTCATTATGTATTTTAAAGTGTAAAGAATACGAAATAAAGCATATGATGTTCTTACCGGAAAAACACTGACAGCAGAACTGAGATTTGAAGTATTTGTTACAATATTATCTGTGATGTGGTTGTGGAATAACATTCAACACTTGATCGCCATCATCAAACGATGATCCAAGTGCCACCGCCAACATCAGTGGTGGGAAATATGGCGGGGGTAGACCAGTTACATTTATAGAATGCCTTGGCAATGTATAGAGTAGCAATCTGTTCATACTTTGACGTTCGATTTTAAGCATTCTATACATTTCCTCGGCATTCTATTGACTATTTTGAGGGATGTAAGCAAAAACAATGGTCCCAACTTATTTCCTGTTTTACAGTTTTAGTTTCTGCAGCTTCTGAGAATCCAAAAAGAGCCACGTATTGAGAAATAATGTTATGATGGCTGTTTTAACACTAAGTTATGATTGAATTGCCTCTTGTTGCAGTTATGAAATAGTCTGATAAGCAGGAATGTTCATGGGCCAATACATCACCACATTAAAATGGTCTATATGAGTGCCGGATTTCACAAATTGCCATTTAACTTTTGTGTGTATATATAAATATTTTTATGAGTTTAAAGGACTTTTATTGATTTGTCTCTCTAGGTGGCTCCTACCTCCTCCAAACAGCACGGTGTGAATGTTGGTGTCAATGCATCAGCAACGGCCTTCCAGCAAGCCAGTGGTTATGGATCACACGGATATAGCACTGGTAATACATTCTTACACTTGTCTTGAGGCAACATATTAACAGTGTGTAATGTTCATTTTAGATTTAGTTTTCATATTTCAATCTGTTAGAATTAGTTTACTGGAATAATAAAAACATCTAGTAACCAGTAGAACCACCTTGTTCCTGGTGACTCAGTGTAAGTCATGTTTAACTAAACTAGGTCAGTGGTTTTTATTCATTTCTTGTCTGTGAAGTTGAAGCATGAGAACTCGTATCATAAACGTGTAACCCATGGAAGATGGTTGGTTAAGCAGTTTACTGTCACAATCACAGCTGTAGTGCATGGAGGTTTGATTTCTTTCATGTTGATCTTGAGTCGCAGCTAAGATTTGAGCTGCAGTTAAGGTTGTGCATCTTGACGTTGCGGAGTGATTTCAGTCAAGGACATTCCATCAATATGGCAGACTTTGAACCATTTAGGATCAAATAATGGAAAGGTTTCTAGAGTGAATCGCAACAGTGACGTTTGAAACCGTCTACAGATTGTGCATGAATAGCCTTAAGAGAGGACTTTAGAGTGTCTCCAGTGGGTGGGTTTCTGTGCAACCAGTAATGTTTGGAGAATGAGGTGGGAGGGAGGTCGCTTTGGTTGAGGGTGGTGGGTTCACACATGCTTTTCACACGCTGCTTGCTTTTGACCATTCACCTCTTGAGCACTGTTTGTGTTGGACCATCCCATACTTTTGCTCTTTTGTGCTCTTTCTCTATTTCACACTATCAACCGTCTAAAACCAAATATTTACTCTTAGTTGCCTTTTACTTGTTTTCTACAAAGTTCTTCCATATTGTGTTTTTTTTTTTTTGGTCTTCTAGCTACATCTTCGTCATCTCTATTTTTCTTTTGCTTTTAAGTTATATTTCTCCACTTACATTGCAGTTTCAGTTACATTCCACTTCATAAATTGTTAACCTTTTTAATGTAGGGATGCACTGATATGGATTTTTAGGCCGATATCAATAACCGATAGCTCTTAAGATTTGGAAGCCAATAATAACAATAACAGTTTTTTATATACATACATGCATGCATACATACATACATACATACATGCATACATACAGTGAGGGAAAAAATTATTTGAACCCCAGCTGATTTTGTAAGTTTGCCCACTAACAAAGTAATGATCAGTCTATAATTTCAATGGTAGGTTTATTTGAACAGTGAGACACACAACAACAAAAAAATCCAGAAAATGTTTCAAAAAAAGTTAAATTAATTTACATTTCTATGAATGAAATAAGTATTTGATCCCTTTGAAAAACGTGCTTTATTACTTGGTGGCAAAACCTTTGTTGGCGATCACAGAGGTCAGCCGTTTGTTGTACTTGACCACAAGGTTTGCACACATCTCAGGGGGGATTTTGGCCCATTCCTCTTTGCAGATCCTCTCAAAGTCATTGTTTCGTGGCTGATCTTTGGCAACTCAAACCTTAACCTCCCTCCACAGATTTTCTATTGGCTTAAGGTCTGGAGACTGACTAGGCCACTCCATGACCTTAATATGCTTCTTCTTGAGCCAATCCTTTGTTGCTTTGGCCGTGTGTTTTGGATCATTGTCATGCTGGAGTACCTGAACACGAACCATTTTCAATGCCCTGACTGAGGGAAGGAGGTTCTCACCCAACATTTGACGGTACATGGAACCATCCATCGGGAGGATGGATGGGGCCATGTACTGTCAAATGTTGCAATTGTCCTGTCCCCTTGGCAGTAAAACACCCCCAAAGCATAATGTTTTCACCTCCATATTTGACGGTGGGGATGGTGTTTTTGGAGTCATGGGCAGCGTTCCTCCTCCTCCAAACACGGCGAGTTGAGTTGATGCCAAAGAGCTTGAGTTTGGTCTCATCTGACCACAACACTTTCACCCAGTCCTCCTCTGAATCAGTCAGATGTTCAGTGGCAAACTTCAAACTGACTTTTAGATGGGCTTTATTGAGCAGGGGAACCTTGCGGGCACAGCAGGATTTCAGTCCTTCACCGTGTAGCGTGTTACCAACAGTATTATTTTTTTTTTGGTGACTATGGTCCCAGCTGCCTTGAGATCATTGACAAGTTTCTCCCAAGTAGTTCTGGGCTGATTCCTCACCGTTCTAATTATTCAATTATATCTAATTGAAACTCCACGAGGTGAGATCTTGCATGGAGCTCCAGACCGAGGGAGATTGGCAGTTAATTTATGTTTCTTCCATTTGCGATTAATTGTTGTCACCTTCTCACCCAGCTGCTTGGCGATTGTCTTGCAGCCCATTCCAGCCTTGTGTAGGTCCACAATCTTGTCCCTGAGATCCTTGGAAAGCTCTTTGGTCTTGGCCATGGTGAAGCGTTTGGAATCTGGATTAATTGATTACTTCTGTGGACAGGTCTCTTTTATACAGGTAACGAGCTGAGAGGGCTGCCAATGTCAGCTCGTTACCTGTATAAGATCTTCCTGGGAGCCAGAGATCTTGCTGACTGATAGGGGATCAAATATTTATTTCATTCATAGAAATGCAAATTAATTTCTAACTTTTTTTGAAACATATTTTTCTGGATTTTTTGTTATTGTTGTGTCTCTCACTATTCAAATAAACCTACCATTGAAATTATAGACTGATCATTTCTTTGTTAGTGGGCAAACTTAACAAATCAGCTGGGGTTCAAATAATTTTTTCCCTCCATGTATACATATATACATGAAATATTTAATCGGCATATATACATGTGAAACTGATTTTATTTTAAAAAGATCAATTAAAACTAAAACTTTCATGAAGTTATGAACTGATAGCCTATGCAAAGCAAAAAAAGCAATAATTAAAAATTGTAAGATGATTTTATATAGACCTATATTCATGATTTCACAAATTTATCATGCCACAAATTATTTCCTTTTCTCTGCATAGCAAATTAACATGCAACTTGACTGTGTAAAAATAATTGGTTAAACAACAAAATGGGACTTAAATAAAAACAAGTAAAATTAAAGAACTAAGGACTGAAAACTAGCTCAAATATTCTTGAATAAAATGGGTTACAGTAATGTACAAATGTGTAATATCCGAAAAGGCATTTTGACTGTACAAGCGAAAAGCTAAATACAGATAGTATGATTGACGGCATATATTTTATCCCTTTTGGCCTTTTAGATTCTTTTGAACACATGTAGGTGCTTCTGGTCAATCAGACAAAGTTTCTATGTTCGTTCTTGCTGTCAATTGCAGGAAAAATGTGTTTGAGAACTCCTATGCTGGGTTCAGTGACTGGTGCTGCTGTGACGGCTCACTAGTCACTGTGTGTGTGGGCTAATAGCCATCATGAGCGCTCGTTATAGTCATAAATATGCCAGTCAAACTGAATACAATCCTACATCAACAACACAAGGCAAGCAACGCGTTGATCATAACAAATAATCATATTAGATTACAAACAACCCAACGAGTTGTTAAGCACATGTACGTCGCTGCTATTATGTTTGCACATGTAATAGCCTGTTATCTGATTTAAACCAAAATACACAATGACACTCTATCAAACATATCTACAATGATAAGGAGAATGGTTCCTTACTGAGTTATTAACGCACAGCAATACCACACAAACAAAGGACTGTTTTTGAAGGAATAAACAATGTGAGGAAAGCTCCGTTATAATGCACTGGACAAGTCTGAACAAGTTCAACCCACGCATGCATGAGGCAGGCAGTTCTGCACAATTACATAACCTATTGGGTTAAAGAGATCAGCCTAATTTTGTCATCGGACTGATAACGATAACATTAAAAATAGCATTTATTGGCTGATAACGATATGGCCGCCCATATGTCGGTCATCCCTATTTTAATGTCTTTTTTTAGATTCTTGGTACCATTTTAAGAAAATAAAAGTATTTTAATTTATTCACTTTCACTTAGTTTCAGAGCAAATGATTTTGCTCAATCTTCAAAATAAATAAGAGATTATTATTAAAAACTGAGCATTTTTCTGTCCCTCCATTTGAACATCCAGGTAACTTTTTAAAATTCTTTTTAAAAAATAAAAATAAGTCCTTTTTATAAATTAAGATTTAATCGAAGTGTTACATACCTGTATGATGAACAAATGTTGGGTTATTTATGTCTAAAAAAAATTATCACACAACCTTCTCATGTTCCACACACACAAGTCAGTTTTTCTTGAATGCGGATTACACTACACTTGATTCATACAATGCAAAGCGGACTGAAGGTTTCTGTAGAAAGCACTAAAGAGCAAGTGTGTGACTCTGCAGCATTATCAGAATATAATATGTGACTTGTACAGAACAGATTCGTTTAAAAGTAAAACAATCCCAAACTTAAATACTGCACACTTTCTTCCGCTCTGCTCCACATGAGTCGGCAGTCATCTTGGAACATAAGCCTATTTCCAAAAATATTTATATATTTTTCTTTAAATATTATCTTAAATCTCTCCTGTAGTTATAAGTTGAGTTTTACTTTATTTATTTATTTATTTTTTAAATCCATTCAACCGATCTTCAGTTCTGGTTTCAGCGCTCGGCATAAATCATTGAATTAGACCGTTATATATTTGAAAAAGAGATTTTCTAGTTAAAGCTGGATTACTTTAGTGTACATTTGTGAAGTAAGGCTGATGGAAAATGTAAAGTTGTTATTTTCTAGGCTGTTGTGGCTAGGAATTATGTTCTTTCTTGCATAATAAACTTTGCTGCTGTACCATGGCTGAGGCAGGCACAGTAATATTATGCATGTGTAATACATATGCCAAACATCATTGTCTGCTGCATTGATATTGTGATCTGTTGATCTTATTTTTTTTTAAAAAGAGAAGAAAAAAAGCAAGATGCTAATGGTCTAAGTCGATTAAATGATTTATGCTAAGCTAAAAGGGGTACTGTCAGACCAGGAGATCTGCTGAATGGATTCAAAGATGGTGAAATACAACTGTTTAACTCTAGATCACTTGTAAAATGAGGCTATTTCCTCTTATTATTATTATTATTATTATTATTATTATTATTATTATTATTATTATTATTATT
>CAIGQQ010006515.1:576146-623627 GCA_903798035.1 Danio albolineatus | reverse complement strand
TGATTATTATTATTATTATGTGTTATTGGTATTATTATTATTATTATTATTATTATTATGTGTTATTGGTATTAATATTGTTATTATTTATTAGCAATAATTTTTCCCCTTAAAGGATTAGTGTTATGGCTTATGTTTTTAGGGTAGTTTGTGTTTTATAGTTGTATATATTAATATAGTAATACTTAGTAATTTTTTTTCCGGTGCAAATCAAAGCTTCTAATACGATATTGCTTGTATTGAGTAGTTTATACACACACACGCATATATGTTTTAGTTTTATATTATTAGAAGTTGAAGTGTGTGTGTATATATAATTTGTATTTATTTTTCTTCGCCAATCATATTTTGCAATGTGTTTAAGAAAAACACGATTCAAAATAGCTAAGTTTCAATCATTTTTAAAAAAAGTTTCCATTTCCTTCCTCAGAGTGGCTCTGGACAGCGCAGTCAGAACGCCTCCATTCAGCAGAAGTCTCAGATCAACAAGTCTGGATACAACAGCTACAACTGGGGAGGCAATTAACGCCCCGTCCGGCTCCGTCTGCGGTTCCTGGATCGGTGGAAGTTTTCTTTTCTCCCCCAGATGATCTCCTATTCTTTTCCCTCAGTCCTCCACGGCGTCCCTTCGCCTCTCTCTCTGTCTGCTCCCATCATCCTGCAGTTCCAGCCTCAGTCCACAGCTGGAGCTCTTCTGAGAGAGATGCAGCACTGTAAGCGCCGCCGCACCAGGATGAGGCCGGGGGGAGACATCTGAACGCCAATATACGGATAGTTACTTAGGCCTTCATGATGGGAGGATCGAGTATTCAAAGTTTGTATTGTTCAAAAAGCATAAAGCCCTTAAAATCCCCCCTCCTCCACCTCCTCCTCCTCTTATTTTCATTCTGGCAAATGTAACAGAAGTTTTCTAAAAGGACAAATGTTTAGATGTTTTTTTTGTTGTTTTTCTTCCCTCTTTTTCCTTTTGCTGACGGATAAAATGAAAAAGAGATGTTTGATTGAGGAAGAGAGGGCAGGATTTAGTTTGTTTTCCCCTCACAGAGTTCATTATTTCCCTCTTTTCTTTTTCTTTTCCTGATCTGCAGTCCCCCCCGCGTCTCTACTGCTATACGTTTTTACCAAATTTTATTTTGGGCGAAAAGGAAGATATCACTCTAAATCGGCTAGTTGCAGTTGTGAAGTTTATTTTTTACCAAATATAAATAGATATATGGAGATAAACAAACAAAAAAAACAGTGTATAGGCGAGTTCACAGGCTTGGGGTGTGTATTGCGTGTGTATGTGCATGTGTGCGCGTGCGTTTGGGGTTCTTTTCTATGCGAGCGAACGGATGAGTTGCATCGTCAGGGTGGCCAGCGTATGAATGTCGTGCTTCTAGACTAGGCTTCAATGTGTTCCTTTTAATTGCTTTATTGGAGCCTTACTGTACTCTCTGGATGTGAGAAGTGCACTGGTCACCTTATGATTCAGATTGTTGTTATTATTAATTTCCTTCCGCAGACTGATTTATTAACCGCACTTCCTGTTGCAGGGAGACTGGATTGCGTTCAGGCATGACTTTTTGACCTCGTTGTTTTGCCGTAAGCGTGACGTTTCCCTCATTTGCTTTGGGATTAAGAGGTCACCCCGTGTCTGTTTTAGTTTCGGGCCACCCGGTGTTTCTCTCTCTGTCCTTCTGTCTGACCTGCAGTCTTTCTCCTCCCTTCTGTCCCCCCAAATATATTCTTTTAGTAATACGATTATTAGGAAAGTGCTGATGGACAGAATTGTACTATGGGTATTTTTCTTTTTTCTTTTGTTTTTTGTTTTTCTTTGTCAGTGACTTTCTTTTTGTACTGTGCGTTTTAAAAAGATTTAAATGGATAAACTTGTCTTGTACATATATATATATAAAAACACAAGTACTGTAGTCTGTTTGTTTGATGGCTTCTTTTCTCCCCTCTCGGATCCTTACACAGACTTGTTAGCATTTCGTTTTGTTTCATAATGTTTTTTTATTTTGTAAAAATATATATATAAATATTAAGTAAATAAACAAGAAAAAGACATTTTCATCATTTTTTTGGATGTGAATGTCTTTTTTAAGAAAACCGATGTTTGTGTGCCTCTTTGACTGCCGTCTGGTTCTTTGTTCTGGTTGAGTGTTGCTTTGCAAACCTTACATTCATCTTTAGTAAATCTAATACAAGATGCCTGGTTGTCTTAATTTACAATGTGTTGCTTAATTTATTATGTAAAATTAGGATTGAAATGTTAGTTGGGTGTCTGAATACAAATTCCTACAGCTGTTGTTGGATGAAGAAACTAAATGGTTTGGTTTACACTGCACGTTGATAGACGGTGCTGTGATAGTTGCCTATTACTAGGCCCACATGGAATCTGCGTGCAGATTTCTGCAGATTTTTAGCCCATCGTTGATTTATTTACGTGTGTAAATTTATAGATATTCAGTTTTTAAATTAATTTCAGTAATATTTCTGACTAATATAAACATTTATTCACAATACAGTTTGTAAAGTCCATAATTTCTGTCTTTTAGTAGATATACACTCTCAGAAAAAATGGTACAATGTTGTACCAAAGAAGGTACAAACCCTTGTCACTGGGGCAGTAGCTTTTTATAGGACAGAATTGTACCTTAAACAAATTTGTACCTTTTTAAGGTCATGATTTGTACCTTAGGAAACCAAACTGTACCTTTGTTTTTAAAAACCTGCAGATACAATATTGTATACTTTGTGAAAGGTGCCACCACAGTGACAAGACACTTTGTACCTTAACAGTGTCAAAAATGCTTACCAAACATTTATTAAAATGCCTTAAATGTTTAGTTTACAATACCTGTAGTTTTGTTTTACCAGTTGTTTTTTATTATTGTATTATAGAACTGAAAATGTATGTTTATAAGTATCTTTAAACATACTTTTAAACGATGATTCTTGTTTTAATATGGAAATTATTCATAAAAATCAGATACTGTAATAAAGGTTCAACACTTTTGTACCTTTTATATGAGAATAATTTTGTACCTTCATTTCAGTTGTACCATAAAAGGCAGAGAACAGTATCATAAGAGGTCTTTCAGTACCATGTAAGGTACAATTTTTACAAAGGTTCAAAACTGTTCCTCAAGGAACATTATTTGTACCATCATGTACCTTTTCTGAGAGTGTGTTAAAGGCTTGCTTTTTTAAAAAAAGAATTATTTTTTATTTTTTACCAAACAAAGTGGATCTAATTGGATTTGCATTGTAAATGTTGTTGTTTTTAGCTATGATACTCAAAATCATTCTGCATAAATCTGCAGATTTTTTTTAAAACAAAATTCTCTGCAGAAAAAGCTATTTATTTGATTTGATTGATTGATTGATTTATTTTCTTTAAAGCATATAATCCACAAAGTAATTGATAGCTTGGAATACTTTTTTCTTTCTCGTATAGCACAGTAATTTCAATACAATTCGTTCAGACACAACTTTAAAAACAACATTAGTAATAAAATCCTTAGGACTCATCTATTAACTCGTTAAAAAAAACCCATTATTTTAAGCAATTAAAATTGTTTAAACTGGCATATTTTGACAACGAGTCTTTTCTTCCATGCATTACATAAACATAATCTTTGTTTTTCTGTTGAACACAGATTAAGTATTAAGAATGTTAGAAACCACTGTCCACTGTAGTAGGGAAAAAATACTATACTAAAAAATACTATTGAAGTCAATGGCTCCCGGGTTCCAGTGTTCTTAAAATTGTGTTCAACAGCAGAAAGAAATGCAGGTCGAGTAAACGATGACAATTAGGATTTCTGGGTGAATTGTCCATTCAAGTAAACCACTGGTTATAAAAAAAATAGTTCTCAAAATTCTTTTGACATCACATGTAGTGATGATCGGCATATATAAGTACAGTACACCCCTCACAAATCTCTCTTAATTTCATATTTTTAATAGGAAGCTCTACAGTATATTTGTGCATATACATTAGATTAGTCAGTACTGAAGCTAAATATGGAGCTAATCCAACAAAACTTACGATAACGGTCCAAAAACTAGTACAGCCATATTTATGTTATAGGAAAATATCAAATAAAAAAAGGGGAAAAATCAAGAGAAGCAGAAAAATATTTAGAAATTTTGTAGGCCGATTTATTTATTTATTTATTTATTTTTATTTAATTACATTTTTTTGCAATGTTTTGCTTGAATTTAATTGTATTATCTTTTAATTTCTAGATGTTTGGTGACTGAAATATTAATTTAATAAAAAAAATCTGTTTAATGAATCTGTTTTGTTTAAATGCACCAAAATACATCGCCTATATTCACTGAGAAATTGATTAAAATATTCATTATAAAAAATGTGGCGTACAAAACTATTTCAAAGAAGAACTAGTTCAAGCGTTAAAAGAGATTCAAGTTTAAACACAAGCGGCATCATCAGCTGGACAGGAACGTGTCAATGCAATGTAGGACTTTAATTTTGAAACTTGTGCGGAAGTAGGTGGAAAGCTCTAGTAGGTTTCCTCTGTGTTTCCTTTGCTGATCTGATGCAACTGTTTGTTATGGTGGCGTTTTTTTGTGAAGCTCTCGGGATTCTGCGTCCATAAATGAGCGTTTTTGATCTGTTTCATGGGTTTTTCGGGGTTCCCGGAGGTCATTATCGCGGTGATGGCCGCAGGTGAGTCTGTCAAACTGGTTAAAGTTAATGTCACCTGACAGCTGCTGTTAGACATAAATAACTCTACAAGAAGAAGACAGAAATAATTCCTCAATATAGTGATTAATCACGTGTGTTGTGAGTTCTATTGTGCGTTTTGTACTTAGTTTTTATTTTATGTGAATATATTACCGTTTGTAACTTAATTACAGCCTTTCTGTGGTGTATTTACCAAACAATATTTCATTTTATAACATTACGTAGTAATTATATAATCTATGTTTCATGGAAAGTAACGCTTCGTGTTATTTTTTAAGCTTTTTTTGTTACGTTATTGGTTTTAATATAAGTGACATAAGGTGACCTTAAAAAAACTAAATAATTATGAAAGCCTTAATATATTTATGTTAAATTGTGTTTATGTCATATGTGTAGATATATTAGACATTAACTGTTCAAATACACAGGTTATTTTGGCCAGTTTTATTTCAGAGTAAGCGACAGATTGCTGAGATGTGGAGATATGAGAAGCCATATGGAACGTCTCTTTCACTTTTATTTTGACAAACCACAACATTGAATAGTAAACACCGTGTCGCTCCTAGATACATTGACGCACATATTCATAAGTACTTTAATTTAAAAGATTTAAATACATTATAACATTAATTATTTACTTATAGCGTTTTCACTTTTAAGAGTAGTAATAAGAAATGAAAAATCCAGGAACAGATGACTTCAGAATATCCTAATATAAAGAGACAAGATAAGAAAGACAAGAAAAAATAACATCATTAATGTTCAAATATGCATATGTAGTTTTATGAACCCTAAAAAACAACAAAATATAACCAGAATTTTTAAATCATGCTTAGACTTGCATGCTGAAATGTTATATTTGTTGAACATATTAATCATTCATTCATTTTCTTTTCGGCTTAGTCCCTTAATTAATCTGGGGTTGCCACAGCGGAATGAACCGTCAACTTATCCAGCATACGTTTAATGTAGCGGATGCCCTTCCAGCTGCAAGCAATCACTGGGAAACACCTCTACACACTCATGCAAACACATACACTAGGGACGTTTTAGCTTACCCAATTCACCTACACCACGTCTTTGGACTGTGGAGGAACATGCAAACTCCACACAGAAATGCCAACTGACCCAGCCGAGGCTCAAACCAGTGACCTTCTTGCTGTGAGGCCATCGTGCTTCTTTAATAATTTTTAGTAATTATTAAAATTTTTGCATTTCCTGTGACTTGATGTTACACTTTATTTATTTTAACTGTTGTTGTTTTCCTCCCAAACCTGTATGGAATATATTTTAAAACTGTACCAAGTGTACAGATATGAAATATTCGATTATTAATGGTCATTTAAAATCAAATGGCACTTCTCATATGACTGTAAAGCACTTTAGGTTTAATGGCAATACACGTTAATTAGGTTAATTATTAAAATTCTGTTTTAAAATAGACCTTGTTGAGCTAAAGATTTATTTTTCCTGTATTGCTCCTGATTAATCAGCTACAGTGATTTAGCTTTTGTTTAGTTTAGAGCAGGGGTGCTCAAACTTTTTCCTATAAAAGGCCAAAAAGCAAACTTGATTGAAGGTTGTGGGCCAAATATATACCAAACCGTATACATTTAATTTGCCATGGGTGATTTCCTAATTTATTCTGTAATATTTCAAAATAGCTAGAAGATTTTGCTTTAAATCATATTAACTAATGCAGTCTCATTTATAACATTTAATAATGAACTTATTACAGTAAAAACATGAGCAATCCCATTTATAACACAACAGAGTTCAGTGTGGAATACACTAGTCAAGCTGCTCCTGCCTTTACCCTGATGTTCTCGCAGAGATGCATTTTCCTCTGTCAACTGACAGGATTTACATTTTAGAAGTCTGATTCATTTACAACAGTTAATTAAATCATTTAATTTCGTTTTTTTTGAACAAAAGCAAAAGCTTATGTTAAATTTGAATTGACGATCTCTGGCATTCGCCCCAACCACCTCCCGATCATTCTCCCTCTCTTTTCAGAAGGGATGATGGGCCAAATCAAAGGTTACCATGCTCCAATGTTGGGCATCTCTGGTTTAGTGTTCTGACAATTTGAAATTATTTTTTATTCAGGGACCCCTTCTTTGATGGGATGATTCATGAAGATGACGATGACGATGAAGACGAGGATGACTTTAACAGAACCCATCGGGACCCGTTTGACGATGCCTTCAGGTTTGGTTTCAGTTTCGGGCCAGGCGGGACGCGCTTCGAGGAGCCTCAGATGTTTGGCCAGATCTTCAGGGACATGGAGGAGATGTTTGCTGGTCTGGGACGCTTTGATGAGCGACATGGATTTGGACGGAGAGGTGTGTCTCTGCTCTGTTCAAGTTTATATGTATTTGCAATTTTTCGTTAATAAAAAATATTTTTTCTAGCCATGCTAGCATGTTAGCTATTTACTATTGCTAATTTACATGTCCACCCGTTATCTGTGCCCGCTGAAATATGCAGAAAACTCTGATCTAGATATTCAGTATATTAAGTTTTTTTAATATTCATTTCTGTTATTCATTCATTCATTTTCATTTCGGCTTAGTCTCTTTATTAATCTGGGGTCGCCACAGCGGAATGAACCGCCAACTTATCCAGCATATGTTTTACGCAGCGGATGCCCTTCCAGCTGCAACCTATCTCTGGAAAACATTCATACACACTCATTCACACACACACACTACAGACAATTTAGCTCAACCAATGCACCTGTAGCGCATGTCTTTGGACTGTGGGGGAAACTGGAGCACCCGGAGGAAACCCACGTGATTATTTCTGTTATATTATTAAATAATATGCAAATGTTTAGATGATTTGTATACAATACAATTGAATGGTTTCTGTGGATGTATTGTAGGAGAGCCAGACTGAAGCTTTTATTATTATTTTTTTTTACTAATAAACAAAACAAACGCATGGTTTTAATTGGAATTTTTTTTAAAAATTTTTTTAACATTTTATCAGTTTTCAGCTTCTGTAGACTAAAAATCATTTCTGCATAAATCTGCAGGGTTTTTTTTTTTTCTAAAAATAGCAACAAAAAGAAAGAAAAAAAGATTCTGTTTGGCTCTGCTTATTCCAGGGTGTCCGTGGGGTCTTAAAAATTAAGGCCCTAAAAGGTATTAAAGTCTTAATCCTTTTTTTACGAGGTCTTAAATTTTGTTCATGTAACAATTGTTCAAAATAACATTTTGCATGACTAATTAGAAATAAATAATAAATAAAGATGTTAGAATATAGATAATACTTATAATAAGAGCAACATCAGTGTTGACATTGCAAAGTCTACAATTTCTTTCTTTTTTGGTACTAAATTGCCCAAAATTACTGAAAAAAAATCCCAATATACAAATTTCTAAACTATGTGCTTACCATAGCCAAATACACAATTATAGGCTTGTAATAACGTTATAAATTCTCTAACAAGTTCGGAACAAGGTATAACCGTAATAATTTGCATCTTTTAATGTGATATAAGTTTAATGATGATGGTTAGATCATTGCGCATTTTATTGTATTACTTTTTCCCCTCAGAGTTGGTCAAAACAAAAGTGGTTGATATGTTTATCACTTGTTCAGATGACATTCTCCAGTGTAAATTATATTAATTGGGTTAAAGTGTCAAGGTCAATACCCACACCAGTGCAAATAACTGCAATTGCACATTTCAAACAGAGATGATGACAAAGAGCAAAACTTGTGGATCACACATCTTTACAGTTGACCTGAAATGAGTTCAAATACAGTTGCAGCCAAAATGATTAGTCCTCCTGTAAATTTTAATATTCCCAAATGATGTTTAACAGAGCAGGGTATTTTTCACAGTATTTGATAGATGGGGGGGGGGGGGGGGGTTAATAATTCTAACTTCAACTGTATGTATGTTCTCTAGCTGATTGTGGTTCAGAATCGCACTGGTTTCAGCGACAGAGCATCACTTACAGCATCTGTACTTCTTCTGCCCATCAGGTGTCCCGTCAATAGAAGCTCCGCCTCCACAGGAAGGATTTGAGAAAGGCAGGAGCGGGACAGGAAGTGGGAATCCCATCAGAGATTTCATGTTGAAGTCTCCTGACCGTCAACCTAAAAATCCAGAGCACAGAGAAGATCGTCCGCCAGATCCTCACAGGAGGCCTTTCTCAAAGGTGAACCAAAGTGTGTCTAAAGTGAATGTTTACAGCCTCTCCATGCTAGCTCCTCATCTTATTGCCTTTCTTTCATTTCAGTTTAATGATATTTGGAAAGATGGACTGTTAAAACCAAAGGGGGATGACAAAAAGGAAGATGGAGGTAATGCATTTTGTACAGGTTTTTCAAAACGATTATGTAAGTCTGAGATCAGGTATAGTTCTCATAAACATCCATTAGGTTTCCATCCATTTTTGTCACAGATAAAGCTGATGGATATGCTAATTATTGATTGAATTAAGCTAATGTTGACAACATTTTTCTGTGTAACTTAATCACATGAATTCTATTGATGCTTTAGATGCTACAGGTAAATTCAGAATTATTAGCCTCCCTTTGAATTTTTCTTTCTTTTTTAAATATTTCCCGAATGATGTTTAACAGAGCAAGGAAATTTTCATAGTATGTCTGATAATATTTTTTCTTCTGGAGAAAGTCTTATTTGTTTTATTTTGGCTAGAATAAAAGCAGTTTTACATTTTTAAAAAACTATTTTAATGTCAAAATTTTTAGCCCCTTTAAGCTATTTTTTTTTTAATAGTATACAGAATGAACCATCGTTATACAATAACTTGCCTAATTACCCTAACCTGCCTAGTTAACCTAGTTAAGCCTTTAAATGTCACTTTAAGCTGTATAGAAGTGTCTTGGAAAAATATTATTTACTGTCATCATGGCAAAGATAAAATAAATCTGTGATTATAAATCATTTTTTTAAACTATCATGTTTAGAAACGTGTTGAAGAAAAAAATCTTCTCTGCGTTTAACATAAATTGGGGAAAAAATATACAGGGGGGGCTAATAATTCAGAGGACTTCAACTGTACTTACTTAAGATGGCAAATTTCACTAATCTATCTCAATAAGTAATTTGTGATATAAACAAAATTACGATACACCAAAACTTCTGCGACAATTCCCTTTCGTTGGTCGTGATGTCATCACACACACCAGTTTATTAGTAAAAGACTAGTTGGGTGCAAACATGTTGTAGATGGCAAAAATTGCTAATGGATACTTTGTCTAAACAGCAGAAAAACTGGATGGACGCTTGACTAGTGACAATCAACATAGTCTTAATATAGTAAATGAAGAATAAATGCATGTTTAATTTAATAATCAGGAAATATAACATCCAATTTTTTATTTTATTTTAATGAAGATAGTAAGAATAGGCGTATCATAAATAGTTTTTAAATATCTCAAAATGATGAAAAAATTATGTAAATCAGCAGAAATCAACTGATGAACACTCTTATTTACATAAGGTGAACATTTGAGCTGACTACTTATCATCTAATTATTTTCTTATTCAGATAAGACCTAATTTGCCTAATTTTTTTATCTAAAATTGATCAGCTAATAAATTGAGAAAATAAATAATAACAGATATATGTAAAGATGTACTAAACGCACAATTTGATTCTTTTTATAAAGTTTCCTCTCTCTGTAGTGAGCAGTGATGTATTAAGAATTTTACAAATATTCTTGCATAACCGTCCATGTTTAACATAAAACTCACAGTCAGTTGTTTGGAAAGTGGTCAAAAACATGTACATCATCATTACTTTTGGATTGATCCCTTCATATGAACTTCAAGCGTTTCAAATACCAATATTATTACCAAACAACTTTGACATTTTCAAAAAACAGCAGGTAATTTGGCTATTAATTTATATGTGGGTGGCCAAAGAAAATGTCAAATTCTGGATTCAGATGGAATGAAATCTCTGTGCTCTGTATATGTAGAATTTATTTAATCATAACAAGTACTGTGCTTATAGGGCTTATGATTTTTTTATTTCTTGCCTGATATCCACTTAATAGAAGTTGAATAATTTCTTTTATTTTAATTTTTTAAAACGTTTTTATGTTTTAACAATTTATTATTATGAGAGATTTCTTGTAAAATATATTTGAGACAACAGAATAGATATTTTTAATTGTATAAATTTTTGATTATACTGATTTGTTCATAAGTCATTGAATGGAAGATAAGCTCTCAGGAGTGTGTGTATGAACATGTCATGATTCTCATTTTCCCAGCAAATACACATAAGAAACAGTCTGTAGTCTAGGGTTTAGGGAACTGTCTTGTTTTTTAAGTATTATTTTATAAGTTATTGACTTATTGGCAATATATAAAGCACTTAATGTATGTATAATCTTACAGATGCTCCTTTAACAATTTTTTTGGTTCTGGCCACAGATCTGGACTCACAGGTGTCTTCAGGTGGACTGGACCAGATCTTGAGAGAGCCGGCACCTTCACAGCCAAAAACAAGGTCATTTTTTAAGTCCGTCAGCGTCACCAAGGTGGTCAGACCGGATGGAGTAAGTGGACAACTTTGTATTCCAAACTATTTCTGAATACAAATACTGTTACATTAAATAGCAGGGCTCTAAATACACCACACATTTGAGATCATAATAATAGAGAATGTGTGTGTGTGTGTAGACTGTAGAAGAACGGCGAACAGTCAGAGATGGAGAAGGTAATGAAGAGACGACAGTGACCATCTCAGGAGGTCCAGGTGGGCAAGATAGGCCAGTCCTGGATCAGTCTGTCCCTTTAATGCCAGGTTAGTGGTTTAATAATTTTTTTTTTCTCTGTAAATAATGACAGATGATTAAAGGTTAGATTTTACCTAAACTCTTATATTCAATGTGTGTTTATATAAGTATGTCATAAAAACAATTTGAAAAATTTAAAAACGTATTAAAAACAAAAAGTAAATAGTTATATTTAGTTGTGCAATGTTTGCATGCATTTTATTATTTGATTGTGAATTATTTTAAAGATTATATTGAATTGCATACTTTTGGCTGTGATGTTAATTGTAGATTTTAATATTATATTAATCAAATAATTAGAGCTCCCTATATAGTTAAATAGTAAGAATATTGTAAATATAATTACATTTATTTAAAGACAGAGACACAATTTAAGCAAACTACTACTTAAAAACAAAACAAGCACTTTTATGATGTGTTTTCTCCATTGCTGTTCCCCAAAATGCTGATCTCAAACCCAAGGCTCTTACTATAAAGCTATCTTTGCGTATCATCACACTTGCTAGCATTAACATAAACATATTTTATTATATGAAAAGACTTTTGCATGTACAGTATTATGTACATTAGACAAGTATTTATTTGTAATCATTCGATAATGTATTTTCTGCATCTTTCAGGTGCTTCTGGCATGCAGGATGATTTCTCGATGTTTTCCAAGTTCTTTAGAGGCTTCCGAAGTTAAAGGAGTTTTGGAACCAAAACCGAAGGACAATCTCTTTCCTGGCAAACCCACCACAATATTACATTCTTAAGCTCCACAATATCAACATTTATCAAACATCACACAATGACCCTCAGAACTCTGCCTACTTTTTTCTTTTAAATGTAATTTCCTTTAAAGATATGCAAATACTTATATAGACATGCGGAACTTTGGGTTAGGTGGGTTTTGTTAAGGAATGACACTTTAATATATTTAAACATTTTATTTCAATAGGTGTAAATAAATAAAATCTAAATGAAGTCTGCCTTACATTCTCATGAATTGTTTTAAGGAATATCCCAATGTTCAAAATGTTGCTTGTTTTAACAAGAACATAGTATTCTGTGATTGAGTCAGTAGTAGCAAGTAATGTAGCAACTAAATCTAATTGGAAACAATATTTATGGATGCATAGAATGCATTTGGAGTTGGACTCTTGTGTGTTCTTGTGTGTCTCATGTTGGCATGGGCCGGTCTAAGATTCTGACGGTATGATAACCTTGGATAAAAATATCATGGTTTCACGGTATGACGGTATTGTGTTTACTGCTCTAAAATATATTCTTTTTAAGTATCTGGGTTCGGGTTAACAAAATGTTTTTCCCCTTTGAACACAATATATTTTATTTTAAGAAACAGTATTGTGGGGCAGTAAACATGTCAGGCTAAATAATTTAAGTGAATCATTGACTTCTGCGGTCTTCATTTGTTTTAAAAACACAGATTTAATTAATTTTAAATGGATAGTTCACCCAAAAATTTTAATTTACTTACTCTTAAGTGGTACCAAACCTTCAGAAGTTTCTTTCCAAAAGAAGAATTATTTGAAGAAAGCAAAAAACCATTAACTTCCATAGTAGGAAAAAACAAGTATTATGCAAGTCAGTGGTTACAGCTTTGCAGCATTCTTTAAAATAAAAATAAAACAGAAAAAATAAAAAATAAAAACAGAAGTAAAACAGGTTTGGAACAAGTGAAGAATAAGTAAATAATGACCGTTTTTTTTTAGGCCCCGTTTACACTAATGCATTTTCGTTTTAAAACGCATAAGTTTTGCTACGGTTACGCCATCCGTCCACACTACGCCGGAGTTTTCAAGCCCCGAAAACGGAGCGTTTTAGAAACGCTGGAGAGGCTGTTTTCATTCTAAAACGCTGCTGCTCCGTCTCAGTGTGGATGGGGGAAAACGAAGACATCTGAAAACGGAAGCGTGGCTGCTGGACACAGAAATGGGAGCGTTGTTTGAACTGTTGTCCGTTTAAGGCGCCATTGTGCAGTTAAACTCTGCCTTTTTTACTACAACAGCTGCATATATTCGCAAGAGGCAAGCTACTGTTCGAGCACTTGCTAATCGCTTGCGTTTCAAGCGGTGTAAGCCCTATTTAGAACGCCTGTTTTGGGTTAGCGTTTGTTGACTAACAATAACCAAATGCCGAGCGAGACACATGTCTACACGAATGGTCGAATGCACACGAGTGCACGAATGGTCACGTGATATACATTTTTGGTGGAGTAGTGTGGACGGAGATATGTTCAGAAACGCTGGGTGAAACGCTAGTGTGGACGCGGATCGTTTTCATGCTAAAA
This sequence comes from Danio albolineatus, assembly GCA_903798035.1. NCBI lineage: Eukaryota > Metazoa > Chordata > Actinopteri > Cypriniformes > Danionidae > Danio > Danio albolineatus. The sequence goes on along the minus strand of CAIGQQ010006515.1, from coordinate 609,840 downwards.
TGCCGTTTTAAAACTAAAACACACTAGTGTAAACGGGGCCTTAGTCTTGGGTGAACTATCCCTGTAACACTGCTGTACTAAACTATGTGTGCCTGGGCTACCTTGCAGACCAGCCTAGCACTAAAAGTGCACATGATTTGCCTTGTTACGAAATATCATGTTGCAGGCTAATATAAAAAAAACTAAGCATAATTTAATATTGTGATAGGTACACATACAATTGTAGTTTTGTTATTGTTTATTCTTCAGGCTCTTCTTTAAATACAAAGCAATAACTCTGGTGTAAATTATCCCACTTTTGGTTTTAATCCTTAATAGGGTGTAAAATTCGACAGTTTATAAATCTACATTTATTTTATGAGTTGTTATTCTGTTGAACACAAAAAAAGATATTTTGAAGAAACCATTGACTTCCAATGTAAGAAAAACAAATATTATGGAAGTCAATGGTTTCCAGCTTCCTTCAAAAGGTTTTCTTTTATGTTTAACAGGAGAAAGAAAGTCAAACGGGTTTGGAACAACAAGTGAAGAGTAAATGATGACAACATTTTCAGTTTTGGGCTATTGGTTTCAGACACAGTTTAGCATGAAAATACCAAAAACTGCATTTTTTTTTGTGAAGAAAATAAAAAATATCTTCCTGTTGGCTTTCAGATTTCACTTCAAGACACTTGGGATGTTCCATGAGTGTCAATGTTTGTTTATGTTAAGTGTAGCTTCAGGGGCACTTTGTTGAATGTGTATAGGTGGCGCTATTGAGCCATTTTGCCACATCGAGTTTTGAAACCTATAGCAAATATACATCTTCGTCACTCCTGGTGTGTGCAAAGTTTGTGTGTTTTTGAGAATGTTTAGACCCTCAAATATCTGTGTTAGGAAGAAAAAGAAGCTGAAACCATAATAATAATAAATTAAGCATTCCCAGAGAGAAAAGCTAATTAGCAAGGTGTTTGTCATAAATTGGCTGGTGAGTTTGTAAGAGTTGTATAGTTTAAAAAAAAAAGAGATAATCCACACAAAAATGAAAATATACTTACTATTTACGCTGTTGAACACAAACGGAGACATTTTGAAGAATGCTAGAAACTGGTAACCATTAACTTCCATGGCAGTAAAACCAAACACCATGGAGACCAATGGTTACCGGTTTCCATAATTTTTCAAAATATCTTCTTTTGTGTTGAACAAGCGAGAGCGTTGTCTGTTTTGGGTGAACTATGCCTTTAACAGGCAACAGGGTTTGTAAACGCTTGGTTATGTCTGTATCCCACCTATGAGTTTTTGTTACTTATCGGGTGGCTTGTGATTGCACCTAATTTGATCTTTATCTAGTGACATCAGATCAGACATCAGTGAGTGAAGTCAACTTTATGGAGATCGACTTTATTCTCAGTTATCTGGTTATTAACTTCTAAGTAGATAAAACCCAAGACACAAGCCCTAGAGATATAAGATAAACTCAACAGTTTAGACTGTTGTTGAGTCTCACTATCATGGAAATCATAGAAGTGATTACAGACACCGAGGGAACATATCCGATGTAAACCAGTGTAGTCTTATATTAAGAAATATAATAAATGAAACGAAGTTGAATTATTATTTTTTGGTAAATTCTAAAAAGATGTTGGGTTGATTCAGCTTACATTTGACTCACATGGGCAAACCTAACCATTAGGGTACATTTTTTAAATTATTTTAAATAAATTTGTAGCGAATTCACCAAAATTGGTTAAAAATAAAACGTTTAACATGTATAAAAACATAATAAACATTAACAATGGTTTTCTTTTAGCAGGTATATGTTTTATATTCAGCTTAAAGTTTACCCACATGGGCAAATCTAACCATGAGGGTCAAGGGTGTAGATTAGCTCTTGACATTGGTGGGGACACACATCCCTGGGAGCGCATGCATTGAACAGCACAAATCCTGTTTCGCTTCAAAAGTACTTCAAAATATTAAATAAACACTTAACACACACAACAATCCCCTCCCATGCTGCAGAAGTCAATTTACATGATAGTACTGCAGTTGGGCTTTGAGGAGGTATGAATGTAGAGAAATTTAGAGGTGTGTGACGCAGTTTAACAGCTTTATCTCGATTATTGTTTTTCATAATCATGGAGGCCATGCAGAGCCTTGGCTAATAGTATTACAGTGAACTCGTTGCGAACTTGACTTTGTGCTTGTGTTGGTTACTAAGGGCTGATGGAGCATTATTATTATATTATTTTGAAGTCGATTAAATTATTGGTAGGAACATTTAAGTAATAGGTGGATATTGGTGGGGACACCAATATCCGTCCTAATTCTACACCCTTCATTAGGGTACATTTTTAACAATTATTTTAAATAAATTTGTAGCTAATTTGTTAAAAAATTACATTTTTAGAGTGTATAACATGTATAAAATATATAAAACATTAACAATGATTTTCTTTTTAGCATGTATATTTTTTATATTCAGCTTAAAGTTTACTCACAGTTTTTGTCACAGTTCAACATTCAGTTTTTGTTTAAAATGATCTAACTATTACACCTAAATATATTGCTCTTGAAAGTATTTTCCATGATTTATTTAATGGGACAGTTCACCTAAAAATGAAAATTATGTTGTTGTTTTTTACTCATCCTCCGCTTGTTTCAAACCTGTTTGAGTTTCCCAAAGGAAGATATACTGTAGAATGTTGGAGAATAAAACAGACATTGAATTTTATAGTATGTTATGGATGTCAACAGGGTGCGAATAACAGGATGGTTTGGGCGGGGGGTGGGGGGTGGGGGGGATGATCTGTATTATTAATATTATTACTAGAATATAATATTATTATAATTTAATAGATAATACAAATATGGGTGTCACGGTGGCGCAGTGGGTTGCACGATCACCTCACAGCAAGAAGGTCACTGGTTCAAGCCATGGCTGGGTCAGTTGGCATTTCTGTGTGAAGTTTGCATGTTGTGGGTTTTCCCCACAGGTCCGAAGACATGGTATAGGTGAATTGGGTAAGCTAAAGTGTCCGTAGTGTATGTGTGTATAGGTGTTTCCCAGTGATGCGTGTGCGAGTGACTGCGTAAAACATATGCTGGAAAAGTTGGCGGTTCATTTCACTGTGGCAACCCCAGATTAATAAAGGAACTAATCCGAAAAGAAAATGAATGAATGATAAAAATATACAGTATAGGGGTTCATGCATAATCACACCAATCAGTCTTTGCAAGAATCATTCAACAATTTAGAGCAGCGATGGATGTCGTTAGTAGTCACAAGACACTTTTATTGTAAAATAGGTGTTTGTGTTTACATATAGCCTAAAAGTAGCGTTGGTAACACTTTACAATAAGGTTAATGCATTTACTAATTCATTTATTAATCATTATTGAACATTTACTAATGCATTATTAACAGCTAAGTCCATGCTGGTTAACATGAGTTAATGCACCGTGAGTTAACATGAACTAACAATGAACAGCTGTATTTTCATTATTTAACGTTAACTAACATGAGCAAATACTGTGGTAAATGTATTGTTCATTGTTTGTTCATGCTAGTAAATGCATTCATTAACATTAACTAATGAACCTTATTGTAAAGTGTGACCGTAACATTAAAGTAAAATTAGACGCATATTTTGAGCTACAGTAATCAGAAATAATCAGAGGTTACAGTATGTCAGAATACATTAAATATCCCTCAAAACACTAAAAACCTAAATATATCTTATTAATAAATTTGATGTCATTTAAATAAACAGATAAATTTGATAACTTACCAAGAAAAGTCAACTCCCCTGATTGCCAGTGTATAATTCACACCCTTGATGTCAATAGCTGTTTCTCCAACATTCTTCAGAATATCTTCTTTATCTTGTTTCAACTGAAGAAATAAATTCATAAAAGATTAGAATCACTTGAGTGTACGTAAACTGTGCCTTTAAGCAGTGTTTTTCTGTGTAATTTGCCAAAAAAACAACAACTTTCTTTTGTTTTAAAATGAAGAGTGAAACATTTCTGCGCGTCGTCCTGTATATGCCAACAGTGCATCACAGATAAAGGTTAACAATAAACTGCTCATCGTTTTATTACACAACAGGGCAATGTACTACATGTAATGGTCTTTCCTTCCCCCGACAGACACATAAAACACACTTTAACCACAACAGACACTCGGAGTTTACTTGTGTGGTGTGATAATTAGTTCTTCTGGATGAGCATGTTTTCTTCACAGAGCTTCTCTATAATCTGGCCTACGTTTACTCAACTGTAAACAGAAGAAAGCGCAGTGATGGACCGTCTGCTGAGGAGATGCCGAATCAAGAGCCGTTTGCCCAGAGAATGTCTGGCGGAATTTTTCGGCGTCTATGTTTTGATAGTAAGTCAAGAATCTTAATAGTTGTTTTGTAATATGAAGATGTGCCACATGAATTGAGCTTTTTATAAAATTTTGCAGATTCATATTGTCATATTATGTCTAGGTGCAATTAACTAACAAAGATACACTCAAAAAAATGCTGTTTGTTCAAACTACTCATTTAAAATGAGCTGAATCGACACAATTCTTGAGATTTTTCTGGGGTAACTTAATTGTTTTAAGTTCAATCCATTTAAGTTTGTAAAACAGTAACTTAATTGATTTGTGTTGGGACAACATGAGGGAATAGTGTGTATTTTTTTTACAGTGTACAGTAATCTTTGATAATGGTTATTAAAAACACAACTTTTTATTATGTAATAATTTTTATAGTCAATTAGTTAATAGTAAATTTAATATATTTGGATTACAAAAATTGATTACAAATGAAGTATTATGGCTGTGTATGTACACTAGTAATGTCGATTGATTATAAATTACAAATTAATAGCATGTTTCTGTGTGTTTACATTGTAATCTCCACCAAAATGTGAAATCTAAAAATGACAATATACAAAATATATTTTGATGTTAGGTGTAGATTTTGTGATTAATGTACAGTATATACACTTAAAAACAGATGTTTGCTGCTTTATAAAACTACTGATTTAAACTGAGCTGAGAGAACATAATTCTTGAGATTTTTTGGGGGGGAAACTTAATTGTTTTATGTTCAATCCACACAAATTTGTAAAAACAATTAAATTGGGAGGAAAGAATTGAATATTATATATTTGCTGATGGGATACTTTTATCAGTTTCATAAATGATCCATAAATGAAAATTTTCGGCGTCTAGTAGGTCGAAAATCTTTATAATTGTTTTGTAATATGAAAATGTGCCACATTACTGAGCTTTTAATCAAATTTTTTGACTCATATTGTCATATTATGTCTAGATCCAATTAACTAACAATGATACACTCAAAAAATGCTGTTTGTTCAAACTACTCATTTAAAATGAGCTGAATCAACACAATTCTTGAGATTTTTTTTTTTGGGGGGGGCAACTTATTTGTTTTAAGTTCAATCCATTTAAAATGTGAAATCTAAAAATTACAATATACAAAATATATTACACATTTTGATGTTTTGATTGAGATGTAGATTTTGTGATTAAAGTACAGTATATACTCTTAAAAACAGATGTTTGGTGCTTTATCAAACTACTGATTTAAACTGAGCTGAGAGAACACATTTTTTGAGATTTTTGGGGGGGCAACTTATTTGTTTTAAGTTCAATCCATTTAAAATTGTAAAAATAAAAAAAAACTTAATTGATTTGTGTTGGGACAACATGAGGGAATGGTGTGTATTTTTTTTTTTTACAGTGTACGGTATTTAATAATCTTTGATGATGGTTAATAAAAACACAACTTTTAATTATGTAATCATTTTTACATTTTTAATCATTTAATATATCATTTAATATATTTGGGTAGTAAGATTACAAAATGGCTACAAATGAAGTATTATGGCTGTGTATGTACACTAGTAATGTCGATTGATTATAAATTACAAATTAATAGCATGTTTTTGCATTTTAATATTGTAATCTCTACCAAAATGTGAAATCTAAAAATGACAATATACAAAATATATTACACATTTTGATGTTATGTGTAGATTTTGTGATTAATGTACAGTGTATACATTTAAAAATAGATGTTTGCTGCTTTATCAAACTACTGATTTAAATGAGCTGAGAGAACACAATTCTTGACACAACTTAATTGTTTTATGTTCAATCCACACAAATTTGTAAAAAACAATTAAATTGGGAGGAAGGAATTTAATATTAAATATTTGCTGATGGGATGCTTTTAGCAGTTTCATAAATGAAATTTTTCAAAGTTTATGTTTTGATAGTAAGTCAAAAATCTTTATAATTGTTATGTAATATGAAAATGTGCCACATAAACTAAGACTTATATTTATGAATTATATAAGATCATCCCTTCATAACATTTCAACATTATATCATAATTAAAAGCATGGATGCATGGATGCCTTTCCAGCCGCAACCCAATACTGGGAAACACTACGGACAATTTAGCTTACCCAATTCACCTATAGCGCATGTCTTTGGACTGAAACCACTGAAACCAAAGCACCCAGAGGAACCCATGCCAACATGAGGAGCACATACAAACTCCATAGAAGACACAGAAATGCCAACTAACCCAGCTGAGGCTCGAACCAGCGACCTTCTTGCTGTGAGGCGATTGTGCTACCCACGGTGCCACCGTGAGGCCCTTAGAAGTAGTTATTGTGAATTTAAATGAAGTGTAAAGTAGGCGTACAATGTAAAAAAAAAAGGAAGTCAAGACAACAAAAATTTGTGTTGCTTTAACTTTTTTTTATAATTTAATCAGGTTTCAACTAAATTCTGAATATTTTTTTGTGCTTTTAATTGATTTTAATTTGAGATGACTAGAAAAGTTATTTTGATTCAACTAAAAAAAAGTAAGGCAGCAAGAATATTTTTTACCGTCTACAAAAATGACTAAAGATGTCTAATTTCTAATAAAACTGGAAAAGCACTTACAAGAAGGTATTAATAAACCATCATCATCCTATTCCATTATTGAGCTCGTTTATGGAGCTGGAGCGTGTTTGAAGACTTTGAACTATTTAATCTTTTTCACCGCTTCACTGGAACTACAATTAACAGCATCTCATGGTGCCATAAAACTTTTCACCATAGACACTGTATCTTCAAAATGATACGCATAATTTTCATATTTTTATCTTATATACTATTTCTGTCTCCACACTTCAGCTGTTCGGGTGTGGATCAGTGGCTCAGGTCACCACCTCTCAAAACACTAAAGGAGAATACCTGTCAATCAACCTGGGGTTCGCACTGGGAACAACATTTGGGATCTGCATTGCAAAAGGAGTCTCAGGTAGGAACTAATTGAGTTCTATATCATATTATTAAGACATAAATCAAAGCATATCATTCATAAATTCATCTGCAAATGCTTTTAAACTGTAGTTATTGTCAGTTGAATTAATCCGCGACGGTTTACTTTTCGCTTTTCGCGTAACTGAGCGAATAATCCGTCTTGTGTTTTAGGAGCTCACCTGAATCCAGCGGTTTCCCTCAGTTTGTGTGTTTTGGGCAGGTTTTCGTGGACTCGTCTTCCTTTCTACGTGTGTTCGCAGCTCTTCGGTGCATTTTTGGCTGCAGCAACGGTTGCTCTTCAGTATTACGGTGAGTGGAGCTTAATCAGCGACCGACAAACAAATAAAGACGCGGGAGGGAGGGGATATCTTGCGTCGATCATCTTGCGTGTGCGTCTTGTTTATTTTCTTCGTCGCATATTTTACAACCACTGAGTGTTCATGGAAAGACGAAGACAGAAATAAAACGAACAAAACCCTATTGATGAATGGTATCGTCAAAGGCGAACTCCCACATCCCTTCCTGCCTGCAACAGGTGTTTTAAAGGGACCTATTATGCAAAAATCACTTTTATACGGGGTTTAAACACAGCTGTGTGGCAACAGCGTGTGAATATACCCAGCCTCTTATGGTATAAATTTATTAACTATTTTATATCATAACAATTCATAAAAACAGTATGCAGAAACACGTTGACTGACATTTCCCCTTTGTATTGTCATCGGAGGAAAACCCCATCCATTCGTGACGAGCTCTCCCTCATTAGCATAAAAAGCCCTGAGTGAGAAGCAGCCGTCTGCCATCAGAGTTTTGAATCTGCTGCTATGCTGACACGTAGACATTTGTAGCTCCATTTCCTTGTAAAAAGAGGCTGGAAGAATAACCCCATTTGGATTAAAGTGACAGTTGCCACAATGGCACAATTTGGATCAAAGCCTAAAAGGAGGAGTTTCAAAGAGTAAAAAAAAATTTGTGGGGTAGACATACAAATGACATCAGACGGTTATAGGTACCCTTTAACTCACAATCAGTGACACATGACATCTCACATGAATGTTTACACGGCTCCTATGATTCTGTTTATCTCATATGTAATCTATATATAAGAAGTATACATACACTTATTTTATATTTATTTCATGGTCTGCTGAAATTCTTGATTCTGATTGGCTCGAGGGTGTGCATTATTTTTGTTGAAACGCACAGGTAGTTCCAGTCAGTTTTGATCACGGTTCGAAATAAATGCACTTCTCCCAATTTTAAACTTAGGCCTACCTTGGCAAATGACCATTGAATAAGCGGGATAATCAACGGCTTGCCGTGTGTTAAAGGATTTTAATGCACTTCGCAGAGACGACCACACTCCGCTGTGCGTCGCGTGGTCCTTATGCCTCCACGTAGTGCATTAAAATCCTTTAACACACGGCAAGCCGTTGATTATCCCTTACTTAAATGTTTCTATTGACATGTGCTTGTTGACAGATGCCATAATGGATTTCACTGGAGGGCATCTGACAGTCAGTGGTGCCACGGCTACAGCGGGCATCTTCTCAACATATCCAGCAGATTACCTGAGTCTGTGGGGAGGAGTGGTAGACCAGGTCAGTAATGTTTTGAACGTGCTTTTGTAAAATAGTTGTAAAATTAACTAATGATAAAGAAAAAAAATGAAAATAAAGTTGTTAAAAATGAACATGCACTAAATAAAAACATCCAAGCAAGTTGCAAAACATCTTTCCAACATTAGAAAAGCTGACTAAGAGCGTGTCTTGTAGATCATTGGCACGGCTGCTCTGCTGGTGTGTGTTCTTGCATTGGGAGATGCTCGTAACACACCAGCACCTGCAGGTCTGGAGCCTGTGCTTGTCGGAGCGGTTGTGCTGGTGATCGGGATCTCCATGGGATCTAACAGCGGATATGCCATCAATCCAGCTAGAGACTTCGGGCCAAGACTCTTCTCCTACATTGCAGGCTGGGGAGATGAGGTGTTCAGGTCAGTCTAACGTTCCAACTTCTCACTTACAAGCTACATCATTAGGTAGAGAACTGCTCATTGATGCACATATCTGATCAGCCAGTCATGTGACAGTAACTCAATGGATTTAGACAAGTATATATGGTCAATTGGAGAAAGGTGATTTAAAGGGGACTTTTTATGCCCCTTCACAGTAACCTTTGATTTGGCCCACCATCCTATCTGAAAAAACAGGAAGAATGATGGGGATGTGGTTGGGGCGAATGCCTTTGACAGAGATTGTTGTTTCGATTTGAATGCAACCCTTTATTACTTTGTTTTATTGCTGAGCTACAAAAGAGTCAACTGAAGATAAATGTTTCAATTAAATGTTGCAAATGAATCAGAATTTAAAAATGTCACTTGACAAAAAGCGATGCACAAGAGTGTTTTGGTGTTTTGACCATCGCGAAAAGCTAAATACTGAATTCCGTCATTTGAGATACAGATAACTTTATCACAAACGCAGTGTATAAAATAAAGACAGAAGGTGGAGAACTCATGACTGTATTCAGTGACTGGTCCACCTCTGCCCTGCTGCTGCTGTGTGTGTGTGTGTGTGTGTGTGTGTGCGTGTGCGTGTGCGTGTGCGTGTGCGTGTGTGTGTGTGTGTGTGTGTGTGTGTGTGCGTCCATATATTTGACATACAGCCCAAAGACATTATAAAAGAAGGCATGGTCCACTTTTGTTTTGTTGCTTCGACATGTCAACACAGCCACCATCTATTATGTCTATAGATACTGCCAGTCTCTATTGAGGATTTGTTTACGTGAATATGCAAAGGACACAGTAAAATTCAACAGATTTTCCTGAAATAAACTTTGCATTTTGTGATAATCCAGCGCAGCTCTTTGATAATGAGCTGAACTCTCCGTCCTCTCTGTGCAGTATTGGATGAACACAATATGTAGTCTATTCCTCTTTCTTTTTCTACTTTGGAGGAGAGAGGAGAACAAAGCGTCACTGCTTGAACTGACTCAGATTTTTTTGGGGGGCATTTTTTCCTAATTGATTAGTTAATAGGCATTGAATATAGTGTGCAAGGTTTGTTTACGTGACGATTGTTTCACATACGAATACGAAAAAAACATACGAAAATTTTGGACTCTTGATGACTGACATTATTTTCAGCAGGTATGTTGCAAAAACTGGCAGACGGCTGCTTCTCACTCAGGGCTGTCTATGCTAATGAGGATGAGATCATTACTAATGGGCGGGGCTTTCCCCCTCTGATGACAGTACAAAGGGAGAATGTCAATCAAAGTGTTTCTGCAGACTGTTTTTTTCAAGTGTGGTTCATTTTTACCATTAGATACTGGCTATAGACCATTTCAATATGGTGACATTATTGGCCCATGAACATTTCCTTCTTGCTGCCAAACTATTTAATGACTAACAAGAGGCAACTCAATTTTGACTTAACATTAAAACAGCTATCATAACATTATGTATCACTATGTGGGCCTTTTTGGATTCTCGGATGCTATGGAATTGAAAAATGTAAAACAGAAAATGCGTTAGGACCTTTGTTATTGTTTACATCCCTCAAAATGGTCTATATTCACACACTGTTGCCACACAACTGCGTTTAAACCCAATGATTCTTACATAATAGGTGCTCTTTAAGTGAAGGTCCGGTCTGAGCAGTTAGTTTTGATATAAACAATGTGGTTTTGATATTAAAAGGTCATTTAATTCTGTGATTGTTGTTGTTGTCAGGGCTGGACATGGATGGTGGTGGGTGCCTATAATCGTAACATGTGTCGGGGCTCTTCTGGGCTCATTACTGTACGAGCTGCTGATAGGAGTTCATCATCCAGACTCAGAGCCAGGGGATCATGAAGACCGGACAGCAGCAGTCCAGCGAACTGTGGAGATGGACGCTGTCCAGAGTTTTGACACCATTAAAGAAAACGAAAAGAGCGGGATCTTTTCTATAACCTCAGCAGATGTAGGGTAAAGTGAAAAGAGTGTGTTAAACGCATTTTAGAATCTAAATTGTTACTTTTTACATTAAATATAGTTAGAGATTATTCATTCATTCATTTTCTATTCGGCTTAGTCCCTTTATTAATCCGGGGTCGCCACAGCGGAATGAACTTATCCAGCATTTGTTTTACGCAGCAGATGCCCTTTCAGCCGCAACCCATCTCTGGGAAACACCCATACACTCATTCACACACATACACTATGGACAATTTAGCGTACCCAATTCACCTGTACCGCATATCTTTGGACTGTGGGAGAAACCGGAGCACCCGGAGGAAACCCACGCAACCACAGGGAGAACATGCAAACTTCACACAGAAATGCCAACTGACCCAGCTGAGTCTCAAACCAGCGACCTTCTTGCTGTGAGGCGACAGCACTACCTACTGCGCCACCGTGTCACGTGATAATTGTGATAATGAAATATTATTACAGCTTAATGTACCGCCAACTATTCCAGCATACGATTTATGCAGCGGATGCCCTTACGCCCCATTCACAGAAGGCTTCAGCGTCAACGCTTGACAGGAGGCGTGTCTGAAGTTGGGGCTTCCGTCGGCGCTTGAAAAGTTGAGAAAGTCCCAACTTCTGCAGCGAGCAACGCCACTGAAACGGCACCGACGGATCCACAATGCAGTTAGGCAACGCCTGACGTCACCCATTCACACGGGGCGTCAGCGCTTTCCATTCACTTTGAATAGGTGATGTCAGGCGTTGCCAAACTGCATTGTGGATCCGTTGGTGCCGCTTCAGTGGCGTTGCTCGCTGCAGAAGTTGAGACTTTCTCAACTTTCCAGGCCAATCAGCCAATCAGATCGCTGTATGAAAATACACCAGCTCAGACAGTAGCTGATTGTTGACTAATTTCATTGGCTGACGGTGCTATGACAGTCGAGTCAGCCCCCAACTTCAGACATGCCCTCTGTCAAGCGTTGACGCTGAAGCCTCGTGTGAATGCACCATTACAGCCGCACCTAGTACTAGGAAACACCCATACACACTCGCACACTACAGCCAATTTAGTTTATTCAGTTCATCTATAGCGCATGTGTTTGGCCTGTGGGAGAAACCAGAGCACTCGGAGGAAACCCACCTAAACACAGGGAGAACATGCAAACTCCACACAGAAATGCCAACTGGCCCAGTCGAGGCTCGAACCAGCAACCTTCTTGTTGCCACTGAGCCAGCGTGGCACCCCATTAGTAAACATCTAAGCTTTAAATACTGCTTTTAAAATGTGTGTTTTGAATGCAAGACAGCATCTTTCATCAGTTCTGTTGAATGGCCCATATACACAAGAATCATTAAGGACACAACTATCTTTACCGTACCATTTTACCATTTTATTTAGAAAGAGAACTGACACAGATGTACGGCAGTGAAACAGGCAGGTCATCACAGAATAAGATGGCTGTCTATAGACTGTCTATGTATGGGACATATACATATATTACTGAAGGTATAGAAAGTCACACTCACACATAATTCACACGATCACGATATCATAATTTTTTTTAAGAAACGTGGTTTTCAACAAGCACAGAACATCCCGATAGAAAAGACTCTTATCAAAGAAAAAAAAAATACACAAACGACATTCATATTTGTACATAATTCGTCATAAAACATACAAGCAATCCTTCAAACTCAGTGTCAATTTTTGGATTCAGACGAAGTCGTAAAAATTACATCAGGCTCCGAACGCAAACTTTCACTAGCAGTGTTTCAATATCCACCTTTAGCTAATAATAATAATAATAAAAAATTACAGACTCGACGTATTCACATTTCCAATGCAACGACCATATCAAAGTGACTGCATTTATACACATATAAAATGTGCTCGAGTGTATATCTGTGACTGAAATGAATCCATGATTAATTATATTGACCTTTCGTGACTTTAAACTTTACACTCCATATTTGACCTCTGCTGTACATCTCCTCACAGACACAACGAACGTTCCGTTCACTTGTTGTTTAAGTTCTCAGTGATTATCAAAAGACAGATGAATGCTTCAATATAAATAAATATCAGTACTACAATGTCTGTACAATATCGTTACATTTAAAAGTCAGTGTTTTCCTTTATTTGTAAAAAAAACAAACCCTTCACTAGCACCCTTTTTGCTTTAATGTTTGTGTGGATGAACGTGAAAAGCCCAGCAGACGCCGTAATGCTTTAGTAGTTTTCAAGCAAGACAAACGAATCTTAGATGCATCTTGACCTTGGGAAAATGAAAAAGTTTGGGATATTATAAAGAGAGAGAGAGTAACTTTTAATATCTTAGTTTTTTCGGAAGACAGGTCACCTTACGTTCATAACAATGTTACGTTTTTTCCAAATTGAATGGAATATTATTGGATAGCTGTGTCCCATTTTTTTAATGGCTTTTCCTATTAATCCTCTCGTTCAGTCGTTCTACAAGGGCTTGTCGGTCCTGTGTGCTGTGATGAAGGCCATGCCGTGCGTGCGGAAGTGTGTGTTAAGGTCCGAGGCTTTATCGAAGCGTCGTCCACACACCCTACAGCTGACCCCTCCGTCCCCGTCCTCGCCCGCTTTCGGTGAGGACGGGGATCCGTACTGCGGCGATGCACCGGGCGATGCGTTTCTGTCGTGCTGGCCTTGGCGTAAGCGGTGCGTGATGAATTTGTGTCGGCTGAGAGACCCGGCTGATGCGAAACAGGCTCCGCATTGCAGGCACTGCTGGGGTGCGTTCTCTGCGTCACAGTGGACGGGGATGTGCCGCTGGAACTCTTCCCAGTCTTGTGTGGTGAAGCCGCAGGGTGTGCAGCGGAACGTGCCGTCGTCTTCCTCCTGCTCCACTGGACGGTTTTCAGACGCTCGTGTTCTCTTAGCTGGACCCGAGGTGTCCTCTCCGGGGACGTCATCGGTGTCGGTGCCGCCCCCTGCTGGTGGAGCTCCGCCCTCGTTGTCGAGCTCTGATGAACTGCCGGCTCCGTCGGCTGGAAGAGAGCGCTTTCTAGTGTTTGGAGCGTTCTGTGAGAGGAGAGTCATATTAATATGTGGACTGTTATGCACGGAAATAAACATTCTGAGATGAAAATGACGATTCTGGATGCAATGAAAACTACAAATGCTTTGTGATAATTATTTATTATTTTATTTAATAATAATAAACAGCTTAAGACTTTTTTAAATTTAACTCAAATTATAGAGATAAAAAAAACATGCCAATAAAATAGGGCTGTCAATTGATTAAAAAAATTAACTAATTAATCACACTTTTGTTTGTGATTAATCATGATTATTCACGAAAAGCCGTATTTATTACAGAAATAAAAACACAGGCATGTAAGTGCCATTTGAATTTTTAACAATCAATGCCAATAACAAACTAAGTTATTTCCATGTTGGATTCTAAGTGAACTACAAAAAAAAATCCAAAATACAGGCATTGCAAATATGGAAATTGGAAGAAAAAAATTATAATAATAAAGTATTTAATACAAACAATTGTATTCATTGTAAAGTTTTTTTGCGAGATGAGAATATAAATTATAAAGTAGAAACAATTTTGCTTAGTCCTCCTTATTTAGCCAGTTGCTATAAGACAGTTCAGTCTGTTGACATTATCGGGTGACAACACACGCACACGCACACGCGCACGCGCACACACACACACACACACACACACACACACACACACACACACACACACAGACACACAGACACACAGACACACAGACAGACAGACAGAGTGAGAGCGCAGTACAACGCACTCCCTTCAAATCATCACCTTGGACGACTACGGTTCTTAAAGTATGGCTGTATTTCTCAAGCAAGGATTCTGATGCAGCAACGGGAAGCAGACGCTTTACAAAAGTTGTGTGTAGGGGGGAAACACGTCAAACTTAATGAAACATTTGTGGGTGTTTGGAATCAACTTAGAGAGGAATGAGCTGTCTTTGACAGCTTGCGACATCATGTGGCACTTTCACTGAGTACATTTACATGGATCCATATTATCCATATTATCCTTTATCCACATTCCTTTGTTCATTAAACACACGCAGGGCCGGAGCAAGCTGAACTGGTGCTCTAGGTGAACGGTGATCACGCCGCCCTCAACCCGAAAGTGTAAAAGAAAGTGACCGGTTCGCGGATGAACGCGAGTACCGGGAGGGAGGGGGTAGGTGTCGCAGATTAAAGTGAGGACCGGGGGGTTCGCTCACTATTCTGCCGCCCTTGTCGGCCGCCTCTATGGACACGCCGGCCCTGAACACACGTTGGCCACAACAGGAAATAAAATAAAAACTGCCTCTGCGTTAAATGCGTTCATTTTTTTTAACGAGTTAAATATTTTAAATTAATCGGCGTGCGTTAACACGCTAATTTTGACAGCCCTACAATAAAACAATAACTGTTTATTGACAGTAAAAAAGTTGAGAGGGAGTCATTTGGCCAGTGTTGCCATGACAGTACAGGAGTTATTGCAAGCAGCAGGAGCAAGTATATTAGATATACATGTCCTGTTGGCACGCTACCTGAATGGCTTTTCTAATGGTTCTGTGGGTCTTGTCCATCAAATCTGAGCTTTATTTCGTTTTTTGTTTTATTGGATTGAAGTCAGGGGATTGGCTGGGCCATTTTACAGCTTGATTTTCTTTCTCTGAAAGCATTTGCATACCTGTCAACATTGGGATGTGAAAATAAGGGATAAACCACCCCCACCCCACCCCCCAAACAAAAAAACAAACAAAAAAACCCCCCCAGAAAATTTACATTAATAAAGAAATAGAATTATCAAATCTCATTAACCCTTTTCTTCACTGTATAACTTACACATTCTGATTAAAGAGCAACGGATGAATCTCATTCATTATGATTTTTCAATTGATTATATTAACAGAGTTGTCACTTTAAAATACATTATAAAAACGTTATAATGTAAGGAGACGATTGCTTTCCTACCTTTTTATGCTCATTTAGGACAAATTAGTTGTGTTTGGAAAAAACCCCAACCAAGATCGACATCTTTAAATGTTATTATTATTAATTATGTGTATATGTCTGTTCAAACATGCCCCCTAAAACCCAGACTTTCGCTCCGCTTCAAATCGCGTATACAGAATCTGTTTGGGAAACAGCGTCTATTTATCACTATGGAGCGCGTCAGCCGAGTCACGCGTCGCTAAATGACTTGTTTTGAGGATTGCATAGGAGGAGCGACGGCACCTGTAATAAGAAGGAAAGGGAATCCCGCCGTTTTATTTGTATTTCAAAGTGTTTCATGCCTAATAAACCGAAAGCGCAGAACTGACTCACATTTAAGAGCAAGGGGCGGCCCCTGGTGGTTCGGCGGTATGGGTTGCGTATAGGGAGTTTCCTTGGCTGTGTTTTGGATCATTGTCTTGCTGAAATGTCCACCCTGGTTTCATCTACATTATCAGGATGATGCAGATGTTGGACTGAAGCAGCTAATATTCATTTACACTGACGAAGGGCAGAGGATTGCTGAAGAACTACTGAGAGATTTCAGCTGCTGTCTGGGCCTTCACTGCTTTTCTACACCTCCCTTTCTTCATGTGTTCAATACTTTTTCCTTGTGTTATTTCATTTGTAAACTAAATAGATTTGTTTTCTTTGCATTTATGTATTTCTTTGGTTGTTACCAAAGTCCGGTTAAAATTTGAAGTCAACGGCACCTTTAGGAATATGTTTTCTGAGAAAAATGGTGACGTGTTCAATACTTATTTCCCCCACTGTACGAAGTGGAATATTAAGCTGCTTTGAGCCTTGACTGCAGCGCATGAAGTAGTCAATAGTTTGCTCTGCTGCACTTGCACTTGGACGTTGCAGCAACTAACCAATTCTGTACAGCACAAGCCATTAAAATGAATGGGTTTCATAGCGCATTGCTTTCTATGCCCGGTGTGAAAGCTGCTTCACATCACACAGTGACTACGGCTGCAGGAAGAGTGAAACCAGTGCAGCTCAACACAGCCTTTTTTTCTGGCTCCTATTTACACCCATTTTTCATTTGCCTCCAAAAAAATCTAAATTGTTTTTCATTCGATAATTTTGAGCAGCTGAAATAGTGGTACATCCATAAAAACACACAATAGAAGCAGTGGTTAAACCAACCGATCTGTCTGTTGTTTGTCGCGATCTGATGCCGTGCCTGACCCGAATGTGCTTCTCCAAAATCAGACGACTACTGAATGTTCGCTTGCCTTCCGAGCAGTGCCTGCGGAAGATAGACAGATTTAGAAGATAAATATAATCATACCACCGTTTTAGAAAGGAGAAGAAAGCTCTAAGTGAATTTGTAACAGTATCAGAAATGACATTGTCCAGTTGATTTCCAGTGGGATTCCTTATAACTAATTTATGTTTGTGTTCACTTTTATGCCAAAAACTTCAACATAACCAATTACTTGAATCAACACGACTGTTTCAATCCATTAATCTGTAGCCTACATATTAACACATTTTTGTATTAGAGCATGGCATATTCCAGGTACACATTCAAAACCTTCCAGTCATTATTTTAGCATGGGTTAAACCTTTTACTAAAACTCATAATAATCAGTGGAGATGCTTTTAATTAATTTCTTACATCATATCGGCAATTTGTATTTTATGATGATAATTTATAAGCATGCAGAAACACATTCTTATTCATTTCACTTGAATACAAACTACATGTAGAGTTGTAATATTTAGATTATTCATATTTAGATATTTTTCCCCTCTTATCTGTGGCAGATTTTTTTTTACCACAAGCCCCTGTTAATCTTCAACACTGAT
Source organism: Danio albolineatus (assembly GCA_903798035.1). Lineage (NCBI taxonomy): Eukaryota > Metazoa > Chordata > Actinopteri > Cypriniformes > Danionidae > Danio > Danio albolineatus. Next base: position 591,741 of record CAIGQQ010006515.1, on the reverse strand, counting down.
TTGCAGTTGAGTAATGTGCGACTCACGGGCAGTGGAAGACTCTCTTGACGCCCTCGTGTATTATTCGGACATGTCGACGGAGGCTGTTGGCTGAACTGAATGAACGTTCACACAATCTGCAGGGAAATTTCTTCATTACCTAGAAGAAGAAGAAAAAAAGCACATTTGACAGGGTTTCTGCAGCTTTCACCAAGATAAACTGAAGCCTTTTGAACACCATTATGAATGAAGTGTTAGATTTATACAAGGCTAAATGCTAAGGTAAAAATTACTGGTCAGGTCAGTGTCCTCAGCAGTAAATAAATGAGTAAATAAAAACTTTTAAACAAATGTCACTGTAAGGAAAGTAAATAAAAGGTGATGGTAAATAGTGTTAAAAATAGTTTTAAATAAAAACTTTTATTGAGATTGGGATTGTTGGTGATTGTATGAGTGTTAATGGCCAGATTGGGTAGTTTTACATGAACAAATGAAAATTAAGACCTGTTAAAAAATATTTAAGACCTACAAAACAAAATATTTCAGTAGATTTGAGACTTTTTAAGGCCTAAAATTTAGTTTTTGACATTTTAAGACCCCGCCGATACCCTGATTCTGAGTTCTGATATTTGTTAACAAACAGTGATGAAAAAACATCTAATACATAGTACGTTGGAAGTTTTTATGAAAAACAGATGTGCCTTCAAAATAATAATCCACCTGTGGTGCACAGACCAAAAATAAGAAAGAAGAAATTATCAAGAAAATGAACAAGAACATTTCTGAAATCACACGGGAAATAAAAGTGTCACATTGACCTTTTTCAATACCAAGTTTCATTGGCAATGCTTGACACACATTGTTTTTTTGAAACATATTTTGCATGTGATTGGATTTAGTAGAGTGTCAATCTTTCAAATATGTGACATTTTGAGAGGATTTTATGAAAGCAATATAATTGCACTCTCTCTCTCTCTCTCTCTCGATATATATGCATTCAAGGTAAGTCAGTGCTTCCAATAGGAGCCAGATTGAAACACCTTTTACCCACATCACATAAATAGTTAACTATATGCAACACACAAAACATAATTTAATTTTAAACCATAATTTTATTGATTATGACACTTTTATACACATTCTTTTCAAGGGGTAAGTTAAAAAAAGAAAATCCACTTTTTCTCTTTCTACTTTAATGCTATTCAGGAGCCATGTGCACCCACTGACAGGTCAAATCTGCTTCTCTCTCTTTCAAGTTCAAAGCAAACCTGAACGCTAAAGGATTTTAGACATGTACATGAAGTAACCTATGTAATATAGCCTAATGACATCATCAAATTAATAAAATATACAGCAAATGAGAAATAAATGACAGAAAATGAATAAACTAATACCTCTAAAAATTATCATCATTAAAAGATTAAAATGTTTCGATTATTTAAATAAGGCAAATGCGTTGATTAACCATTACTAATGATGTGCATGTATTTTGCAGCCAGTTTAGATCAGTCATTTCGTCTGAGTATTATAATAACGTTTTTCCAGAATCGTTTTGAATGTTTCTCTTGCTCTTGTGACTGTGTGCACGCTGCCAGCTGCAAAGCCAAGCGAAAGTAGGCTTAAGTAAAAAGGTAATACTAAGGTTAAGAAAAGGTAAAAAGGCATACGATTAACAAACGACAGCTTTATAAAGCAAAAGCAGAATCCTGGACATTTTAGGAAATTTAGAAACCCGCCTGGACGATTTTTTTAAGTGCTAAAAAGGTGTCTCTGTGGGTCTTCAGAGCATGTGAGACTGTCTGTGGGAGTGTTGACAGGTCTCACACACACACACACAGAACAAACAGCCAAAGGAGAGATGATTTTCTTAAAAGTACGGTAAGTTTGACACCCAGTGGTTGAACTATGTATTGCACTCCTGGATCAAAACAAACGCAGGCGCAGGTTGCCAGATTGAGGACAGGAGTAAGTGATTCTAAAAAAAAGCAACGACACCCCATAGAAGGAATATTCTCCATATTAAAAGGAGTTTTTGTCCTAACCAACACCTCAAATTCATATATTAGAAACGGCTTCAATTTCACACAGCTGAACAACAGAAAACTGACAATGATCACCTCAGGTACACCTTATGTACTTTATTCAGGGTTAAATGCTAACAATGTGAATGCCATTTTACATGACATGTATTGCCATATACTGAAAGCAGCAGCAGATCTCGAAAATAAAATAAACTGTTTGAAATTGAACTTAGAACTAAACACATATGAGTTATTCAGCATGTACATTTAATAATGTTAAAGAGGGTTAACATCTATTAAACAGATTGTAAACCTGTTATAAATCTCGTCACGTAGCGTGTTGTTAGGACACGCAGTTACAATGTAACCAACTTACCTAATGTTTACGTTTGTAATATTTATATCGTTCCTAATTAATAACCTCATGTGGAACTGAATGTGTCTCATTTCGGAGTCTGCTACTGTCTACCGGACGTCACATTTCAGTCACGGACACAAGCTTTCAGAGCATTCCTGAATGAATTAATGATTGAAATACGCGGTTTTCCACAAAGGCAACCCGAGGTGCTGAAACATAATTGGCTAAACTGGCATTGGGCTGGATAAAATTACCAAAACAAAGACAGCGTTCTGGCACGGAAAACACATTTTCAAAGCAGAATATCTGACTTCAGCATTGTTTTTCAGATAAACAAGAATGTAACAAGCGTGTTTCTTAAATATCTGCAAACATTTCATGGTATTTTTATGCTTTAGAAAAGTCAAAAACTCACATACAGCACCTTTAATCGATCAGGAATGTTTGGTTATATTATGCAGATACAAAATAGTGTAAAAGAATGATAATAATAGTAAAGAAAAAAAAAACGTGTCACTAAATATACCTAGGCGGCCCGTCCAAGTAAAGTCTATGTGTGGGAATGGATTTTTAAGAAAAAACAAAAACACCACACATATACTCTAGAAATAAGCTTTAAATGTTAAATAATTTTAATAAGCTTTTTTTCAACAGAATAAAAAACAATGTTTTCTACAGCAGATCCAAATATATGAAACTAAATATTTATATTTCTTACAGCAGTCACTAGAAATTGCAAGCACAGAAGCTCAATTTATCTGCATTACGTCTGTGTTTTTGCCTTTACTTGTGTTTACTGTTATTTTTTTACGAGTACCAACCGTGCCATGTTCATTCTTCATGTGGTCGATGTAATCCTCTCTCTCTGGAAAGCGCTTCTTGCACTCCTTGCACCTCCACTCCATATTCCCGCTCTCTGGAGAGCTCACCTGCTCCTCCTCCTCATTCTCCTCCTCTTCTTCATCCTCCCTCTCTTCCCCTTCCTGCTCTCCCTCCTCGTCTTCCCCTTCCTCTTCCTCCTCTCCCGGCCCCTGGCTCAGCTCATCTGAATTGTTTTCTGCTGCTGGTTTGGGTTTAGAGGTGGAGTTACCGGCAGGGGCGGAGACAGGAGAAGAGGTGGTGGGCGGAGTCTCAGCTTTGACAGACAGGCCTCTGTGAGCAGTCTAATGTGAAATATAGAAAGACCGTTCTGGTTAAAGCAATACTGACTGGACAATATGATCATTTGCACACCGAGGCAGCTGTTGTACTTGGTTTGAGCTCTGGACATTGTGATACAGGGAAATCACTCTGTAAAGGCCAAACCAAGAGTTTTACTGTATGCCTTTTTTGACACCACATTCTTCAGGGAATGTGAAAAGAATGGGTAACACAAAAGGCAAAATGACAATTTATTCTTTCATTTAAACAATCCTTAAATGCCATGGAGCATAATAAAATGATAAAAAAAGATAATGACTTAGATAATTATAATAACTCATTCATTCATTTTCCTTCAGCTTAGGGTGTACTCACACTATGCTATCCGAACCGTGCCCAGGCCCGTTTCCTGGATTGTTTGAGAAGTTTGAGTGCTCTGAATCGGTTGGAAGAGGTGTGCCTGAGCACGGTTCACTTGTGGCCCGTTTCCACTGAATGGTACGGTACGGTTCGGTACACTTTTATGGTCGTTTCCATTGTCTAAAAGCGTACCAAACCGAACTGTACCGTACCACTTTTTGGTCACCCTTTGCAAAGTGTACCAAGGGTACTAAAAGGCGGAGCTAGACGTGCAGCTGAACGCTATTGGTTTACAGAGATACGTCATTCGCTCGCGAAACAAGCCAGAATGAAAAATAAGGACCCGCCATGTTTAAATACACAGCCGAGATAATACAACAAAAAATATATATACGGATAACAACGAGCCAGGGTCAACCCGAGCTCAAACAAACTTTGTCGACGTCTTGATAAACAGCCACAAAGCCAGGAAGAAGAGCAGATTGTCCCCTGTGCCCCATAGTTTTTACGAGCCCATCTGAAAAGCGAGCGGTTTCGCTTTCTCCTGTGTGTTCGCGTCTATATTTAAATAACAAACTTCTTGAGCTGATGATAATAACGTGCACTTGATTATTGAAGTGCTTTTGAAACCCGATCCTTTCAGAAACTGACAAACGCGAGACTGACGTGTGAAAAACGCGCGGAAAAAACAAAGGAGCAAATAATTTTTTCAGCAAACTTGAAGAAACTGCTACGTTTAACTATTATCATCACCTTCAGGACTATTATGAACTCGGAATGACGAAATTACTCGCTAAAAAGTGGTTACATGTGCTAGTGAAGATTAAAGATACAGATGAGAGGTGTACTGACTGTGGGCTATATTTTGTGTTGTTTTTTAACCTAAATAAGGCATAAATGTACGCTGTGTGTAGTTTTTCTGTACTTGATAACATATCACAGACTGTAAGGGTCTGTATGTGTTCATATGGGTTACATTTGTTTATTTATTTTATATAATCGCGGACCGTAGGCTATTTCGCATCATTGATCTGCAGTTATAATCAGATCATGTTCAGTTAGTAATGAACATTTATACACCAGTATTTATGTGTATAATAAAGCATCTGTTTTGTGAGAAGTGCTTCTCATATGATTTGTGAACGACCCGGACAGCTTTACTGTAGACATTTCCTCCAGCAAGAATGATGTCGACTGAAACTTTGTCGTACACCACGCCCACCAAAAGAGTACCCTTAAGCAGTGGAAACGCAAGCCTGATAAAGGTGACCTGTACCGACCCGTACCGTACTGTACCACTCAGTGGAAATGGGCCATTGGGCTCAGTACACTTGTAGTGTGAGTGCAAAACGTGCATGAGCTCGAAACTGAAGAGGAGACGTGACTTTTGGAGGCTGTTTCATATGGATTTATTAATCATTCTTACTGTTAAATGATTATTAAAGACACAAACCCCTCTCTGCACGACAGCTGCACCTATAGCAAACCTCCTAATTCCTGCAGCACGAGAACTTTATGATTGTTTATGAGCGTCAACTAACATGCTTCGGCCCGGTTCAAGGTAACTGTACATAGTGAAAGTACTCCCTTAGTTCCTTTATTCAGCAGGGGTCACCAAACGACCAACTTATCCAGCATATGTTTTACACAGCGGATGCCCTTCAGCTGCAATCCAGTACTGGGAAACACCCATTCACTCACATGCACACATATACACTACGGCCAATTTAGTTTATTTAATTCACCTGTATCGCATATCTTTGGACTGTGGGGAAAACAGGAGCACTCGGAGGAAACCCACGCCAATGTGGGGAGAACATGCAAACTCCTCACAGAAACAGCAACTTGGCCAGCTGAGACTCGAACCAGCAACCTTCTTGCTGTGAGGCAACAGTGCTAACCACTGAGCCACCGTGTCACCAATAATAACTACTATTTCATAGCGTATTATAAATATTGAATACAATGCACATATAGTTTGTATATTGCAATTCATTACAGCATATTTTTATTTCATAATACAATATGAAGAATACTAGTAATATATTTATATTATTATATTATTTCTAATACATCCAATACTATTATTAAAATAATATGTGACTTATTTATTGTATTATGGAATAAAAAATATATACTTAGTAATAATATTAAGGATATCTACCTTTATGTGTTCCATCATGGAGCCTTTCTGGGCATAAAGTTTAGTGCAGTCCGGACATTTGAACACATGCACTTTCTGTTTGGCCAAGTGAGTGTCAAAATGCATGTACAGCAAAGGTTTCTGGGTAAAAACTGTATCGCACATGACACACTTGTAGATCATCCTGTAAAAATAGTGCAAAGTTAATAGCCGTTAAAGATTATTGTTTTTTTTAAATGTATTAGGCTGTGTGTGATGGATCAACCTACTTGGCCTGTGCAGCTGTGAGTGCGGGATGCTGGGAAGTGATGTGCCCTTGGGCGCTCTGCGCAGATTTGAAGGCCATCGGGCAATTGGGGCACTTATGAAACACCTCACAGTGAGCTGTCTGAATGTGGGACTTGATAGAGTTTAAACCTCCGAACACAACCTGACAACTGGAGCACCTGGAGGAAAAGATTTGATTTAGAGCCAGTTACATGTAAATCTTGCAAATACCTTAAAAAAACAGCTATGAGACAAGTAAATGCTTTGCGATTTCACGAAATATTATTAGAACAGAAACCTGTAGCCGATGCGCCTAGCAAAATGCAGGCAGGACTCTTCCAGATGCGTCTGAAATGTGGCCTGGCGGGCAGTGCCACCACACTCTGGGCACACGTGGGGTGCGCGGTGTTTATGGATCCGCTGATGGGCCGACACACTACACCAGTTAGGCAGCATCATGGGAGGAGAACATAGCGTACAAGTCTGAAAAAGAGAGAGAGTGTAGAAAATTAGTACATGAAGTTCATACATGTATTTTTGGGTCAGTTTAAAAATCATGATCTAAGTACACCTGTAAATTGACAGACAATAGCATTAATTATGTTCTGTTCCATCATCCAGTCATTTTATAGTTATAATCTCATGGCATAACTACAAACACACACGTGCAATCATGTTGCTGGATATTACTGTTTGAACAAAATGATGTAGGGTTAGTAAAAACATCAGCAGAAAACAAAATCAGACCTGCTTGTCCAACCAGGTCAGCAGATATAGAAAAAGTGTTCTAGACAATTCTAGTGTGTTTATAGTATTAAAACTTACTGAGTTAGGAGTAGCTCTGATTTGCTGGAAATGGGTCACTAATTCAGCCTTGCTTAAAAACTGGGCTTGACATTCTGGACACTTGAAGTTGTGGTATTGCAGGGCTTCGCCTTTCTTACAGGGCAGCGGCATCAATGCCTGAGGGCTCTGGGGTCCACGTCGGGCAGGACTGGGCTGAGTTGAAGCCGTGCCTGGAGAGGGGGAGTCTTTGAGTGGACTGGAAGTGGACGGTGCAGAGATCGTCCCTGTAGGGGTAGTGGAGGATGTCAGAGGTGGAGAGGAAAGCGACGGAGAAAGCATACCTAGAAACAGAACATTTGACATTCAATATTAAGTATATGATATTAAGCGTTCACAGAAAACTGCAGAATTTTGCACAAGTTACCAATGGGAGTAGTGTCCTGCTGGCCAATCATCTGCTCCACTGTAACTGGTCTCATAACCAAATGTGAGCACTGCATGACCAGGCCTCGTTCCTTGTGTTCGCGAGCATGTAGCAGCAGACTGCACTTGTTGAAGAAAGCCAGCCGCTTTGCGCAGTGATTGCACGTTACCTCTATTCTCAAAGAGCGCCGGTCGTAGTGTCTCGCCAGGCTGCGCTCCAGAGCGAAAGAATCTCCACACTCTAAGCAGCGGTAGCCAGCAGCAGGCATCGGAAGACCCCATTCAGGCGGTGGAGGGGTTGAGAGATCTGGACGGTAACTAGGAAGCAAGTTTTTGCTATTTAAGATCTTGTTGAAGGCCTCGACTAAGCTGGACTGGCTTCGAGAAATAACAGCACCAGTGCTGTTGACGATAGATGCTGGTTTACATGGCATTGTACCTCCATTGGTAGTTTTACTGACTGCAGGACGTACACTTATCCCGCCGACAGCTGGTGCGACAGGTAGAGTGGTGGCTTTTGTGATGCTCACTGCTGTGGCGGAGACTTTAGTTTTATCTGACTGCATGGTCATTTTGTTTTGAACCTTGCTGGCTGCAGCAAGCATGGCACTACTGGCTTCTAAAGTGGATACAGGTAGGGTTGAGCATTTTACCCCTTGACCAGCAGTGGTGTCATTTTTTTTGCCACCTTTCACAGGGCCGGCTCGACCTCCTGTTTGGGTTTTATTTGCATCTTTTCCTGCATTGGCAGCAGCACCTCCCTTTCCTGCAACTCGAGTAACAGTGCGGGTGATGCCTCCTGTAGACGTCTTAATGGTCTTGATGCGGACTTTAAGAGGTCTAGAAGGAGCATTGCCACCAGTTGCCGCTTTTCCATCACTGTTTGTTGACGAGCCAGTGTCCGCTTCAAGGGATTGCGCAGGATCTACCTCTATTTTCTCTGTATCCCCTTTACCACCATCTGTGTTATCTGCATCTTGTCCGTTCTCAGTTGATGCTTTGTCTACTTCCATCTCCTCTTCTCCCTCCTTGGGTTCACAAAGGGCTGCAGATGGGGATGAGGCAGCAGCTGGGCTGCAGGATCTTTTAGTAACTGCAGATGTTGGCATGGAGGACTTGGGCATTTCAGGCTCTGGGCTTTCAGGAGAATCCCGTTCTTCGATCACATGCTCTGGGTTTCTCTCTTCTTGAGGTAAACTTTTTCCATTTCCAGTTTTGGCTGGTGTTGACAGCCAATTTTGTTGCGCTCGAGGAGAAGCAGGTGATGCTAAGGGGACGTCACCTGGTTTAGGGTAAGCACTGGGTGATATGGATGTTGAAGGGGGAATAGAAGGAGACTGTGAATTTTCAGGGGGCGACCGAAGTCGGCGTGAGAGTTTCGGAGGAGTAGGAGAGTCCGGGCTCTCATGAATAACTAAAGACCCTCCAGAATCAGGATCTGAGTCCTCCTCTTCTGAATCTGCACGTCTGAATGCAGACGAACTAAGACGTGGTGTTCCGTTAAACGGCTCTGTTAGAGAAGTGGCAAGCGGAGATGAGGCCACGGCCCCAGACACTCTAGAGCCAACTGAGGGAGACGATGATGAAGGCGAGGAGGCTGAGGCTGTGGAGGGTGTGGAAAGAAGTGGTTTAGGTGGGGGAAAGAAAGGGGATGCTGCTCCGCTTGCCCCACTTGGATTTGCAGGAGCTTTTGCCTTGTCCGCACCTTCAAGGTTCATTTCCTGCTGCATATGCTGCTGTTGCAGAAGCTGCATTTTCCGTGCCCTCCCGACAGAGTCTCCAGCACCTTGTGCCATTAAAGGCTTAAGCTTATTGAAGATGTTGCTGCCCTGTTTGGAACTGCCTGAAGAACTAATCTGTCCTGCAGTCTCTGGAATTGTCTTGGAGCTACATACAGGCCACTGTTCACCATTTGCCTGGCACCGCGACTGAGACACATGTACTGACCCACCAGAAGACACAAATCCATTATGGTTGAGTGGGTCTGGTACTGAATTCTCACCACCATCAAATGGCTCAGGACGAACGCGGTTCTTCACAATCACACTGACAATAGACGGGTCGCTCTGGGAATCCGTGGACGGGCTGGGTGACCGTAAAGCTGAACTTTCACTTGCTGAAGCATCACCAGATTTTATAAGCGATGCTCCACCTGCTCCTTGATGCCCCTCCACCTCATCTGGGGCAGACTGGATAGCTTCTTTGGCATCAATATCAGGAATGTCAAACGCTGCCAACAGGTCATCGAAATCGGGGGTTTTCATGTCCCCCATGCCGGGTCAGTGGACTCAAATCCTAAAATATAAACAAAGTAAATGTGAGAAACCCACGTAATGTCTATTTCATAAATAACTTGCAAAATGAATCTTTTTTTTTTGACAATGTTATTATGATTATTTTATCATGTTCACCAAAACAGTTAACTAACATTTTTCACATTATCTTCTTGCATGAACGTCACAATTTGACAAAATGACTAAATAATGACAGAGTAAATAACATCTGGCGGCGCCACAGTGGCATAGTGAGTAGCACGTTCGCCTCACAGCAAGAAGGTCGCTGGTTCGAGCCCCGGCTGGGTCAGTTGGCATTTCTGTGTGGAGTTTGTATGTCCTCCCCGTGGTTGCGTGGGTTTCCTCCGGGTGCACCGGTTTCCCCCACAAGTCCAAAGACATGTGGTATAGGTGAATTGGGAAGGCTAAATTGTCCGTAGTGTAGGAGTGTAAATGGGTGTGTGTGAATGTTTCCCAGAGATGGGTTGCAGCTGGAAGGGCATCCGCTGCATAAAACAAATGCTGGATAAGTTGGCGGTTCATTCGGCTGTGGCGACCCCAGATTATTAAAGGGACTAAGTCGACAAGAAAATGAATGAATGAATAAACGAATAAATAACATCTGGTTGAACATCACTTCACCTTCACATTGCTTTCTATTAAAAAAGAGAACAGCTCATTGTATTTATTAATAGCTCATATTCTTTAATATTCTGATGTGATTTAATACGATCCTTAATGTGTTGTGGTTTTGAGTCGAAGCAATAGCTCATAGCAAGTGTAAATAACGTGATATTAGTACAAATGATTTTTTTTCTCTCACAAACACAGCCAACTAAATAAATTTATTTTAGACTATTCCTTTTTCTAAACCTTAACAGACACTGCTGAGGTACCTGAGGTGAAACTGATAATGGTGTAACCCTCATGTATCCTGTCATTTTACTAAAAGCTCTTTATAGTTCCACAACAAACATACATGTATACGTTTTCATTTAAACATATAAACACGTCGTGCCACAGCAAATAACACCCATCGGCTTTTGTTAGCTTTGGCTAATAGCCGCGTAATGCCTCTGTAGCAACCTAGGATTTGGTGGCTGAACTGGAACACATATTGACAATGCAATATAAAAATGAATAATTTTAAACATTTACAAGAAGATATTATGGTTTATTAAATAGAATATATCACTTACAGGTGTGTTAACAGAGCCTGTTTAGCACGCTACAGCAGCTACGGTATCAACAACAGAATCCAAACAAGCCTTTTAGATAGAATAAAAACATTGCAAGAGTATATATTAGGCAATAAATAAAGGAAATGACTGTTCTCCAATAGAGAACACGTTAACGTTATCTATTCATTATATATAATCTTTTAACGAACACATTTGCCAGAGAACGGCTAAAACCTGCGGCTGACCTGGCTAACTACAAATGGGGACAGAATTGAATCGCTGTCGTACGAATAATGGGTTTCTATCACATTTTACCTCTTAGATTAGGTTTGAATGTTGACTGACTGATCAACAAAGCTCTATTGGGCTGATAAACGGAAATATGGGGTGTATTTTTGGGTTTGTTCTGTTATGACGGCGGGGTCTGTGCTGCCCCGTCGCGAGGGTCATTTAAGCGCAGGCCACTGCATGTGCACGGCAACGTTTGCCTGCTTATAAACAACCTCACACTGATGCCACATTGTGCCTTTATGATCATGCATTTTAATGAAGGAGTGTGTAATTTTCGGATTTTGTTTTTTCATGCACAGGCAGTTATTTTGTTTACCTGCTTTTTGAGATTCCCGACTATCCTCGCTCCAGATGAAGCGCCTACTTCCCGTCATCGATCGACTACGGCCAGGTCTTGGAAGATAACGTTATTAATAAAACATAGAAAAAATGTTTTTCGGTATGGTTTTTGGTTATGTGCTTAAGTTTGCACCGGAAGCTCCGGAGATATGTCAGCTACAGTTTTAACCTTAAAGAAAAACATTCGCATTGCAATTGGATTCTATGGATGTGTAGCTGTTGTGTATTTATGTCCTTCCAGGATCTCGTATTTCACTGTCTTTTGGTTGATTTGGCTTAGGCCTTGGTTACAAGGATTGCGGATATTTCTGCACCCCTTAAAGCACAGAGGCTCTATGCTTATTTATTTCCATATAATATATATATATCTTATGATAAATAATTATAGCCAACGATCAGATATAAAATAGCATAGTTTATTTTTCCTATATGCTTCCAAAATGTTGGAACATATGTCATACATTATCAACAATATATTCTTGCATTTCGAGACATCTAAGGCTATTTTGGACATTTTTGGACTCTGCACAGATAGACAAACACATGCACTGACGCATAACAATGCTTTTATACCGTGTCCAGTCAGTTCCTTTATGTCTGACGAGGAAAGATATCATAAAAATGTACATATAATGAGAGCAGGATTATGATGAAGACCCATCACAAGATTCAGTGTAATGAAACGTAGAAATATGCAAAGCAACAGTCATTCGAATATTTAAAAAAGAAAAAAAAAACACCATAATGATGCTATATTTAGCCCATCTGATTTATTTATTAGGTTTTACCGCCATCTAGAGATCACTCGGAGCGCTTACAACGGACAGTTCCATCAGATCCTGCTTTACCTACGCTTCACACACACACGACTTTGGAAACACATTGGCTCATGTACTAATGATAATATACAAGATGTTTCTGTACTTTTATTTTTTTTTTTTACTTTTTTAAAATTTATTTAGGCGCCACGGTGGCGTAGTGAGTAGCACGTTCGCCTCACAGCAAGAAGGTCGCTGGTTCGAGCCTCGGGTGGGTCAGTTGGCATTCCTGTGTGGAGTTTGCATGTTCTCCCCGTGGTTGCGTGGGTTTCCTCCGGGTGCTCCGGTTTCCCCAAAGACGTGGTATAGATGAATTGGGTAAGCTAAATTGTCTATAGAGTATGAGTGCAAATGAGTGTGTGTGTGGATGTTTCCCAGAGATGGGTTGCAGCTGGAAGGGCTACCGCTGTGTAGAACAGGTGCTGGATAAGTTGGCGGATCATTCCGCTGTGGCAACCCCGGATTAATAAGGGAATAGGCCGAAAAGAAAATGAATGAATGAATGAATAACTTATTTAGAGAAAAGAGTAACAGAAAAAAGGGGATAGGAGGGGAAAAAAATAGAAATAATAACAAAGAACAAAGCGGTTGTCATAAGGGTTACAAAATCGAGTCATAGTGCATTTGACATACATTATCTCAAATTGTTTGCAATGACATATTCAGACCATTTTTGCCAGTACTTGTTACACTTTTTTGAATCAAGTCTTAGGTTAAAAGTCAGTTTCTCCATACAGTATATTTCCTTTACAATTCCTATCCATTGAGCCCTTGTTGGAGGATCAGACTGAAACCATTTTCAAGTTATGGCTTTTCTGCTGCTTACTAAAAGGATTTGAATCAAGTATTTGTCAACAGTTGGAATAATTTCTGGTATTTTCCCAAGGTATAATGTAATAAATGAGCAGTTTAATTCTTCTCCAGTTATCTTTTTTTATTTCAGCCGCTATTTCATACCAGAAGGTCTGTATGTTTTGGTAAGCCTAAAAAACGTAAAAATGGTTTGCCATTGAGGTTCCACATTGTCTCCAACAAGAGCCCAAACTTTCAACACCCGTACGCAATGCAGACAGTTTAGGAGTTGTGAAGAACCTAATCAGATTTTTCCATCCAAACTCTCTCCAAGCTCTCGAGTTTGTGTTTTTTGCGTGTGTGACACACATATCTGCCCAGTCGTCCTCTGTTATTTGTTGGTTTGACTCTTTCTCCCATTTTTGTTTTATGTAATTTGTTGAATGAATCTTACTGTTTTGTGTGCATTCATATAATTTAGAGACAATTTTGTTTGTTTTCTTCTTTTATGTATGCATCCGAAAATACTGTGATCAAATTATAATCTAAATTTTAGAATCCCTAAATCCATTATTATTTTTTTTTTTATCAAAGTAATCTCTAACTTGCAAGTATCTGTAAAAATCTTGCTCGTCTAGGCCAAATTAATCTGATAAAGTCTGATAACTCATGAAATGTCCGTTAGAGGTCACTGAACAGAATGATGTGATTCCTCTCCAAACCCACTGTTTAAATCTCCTAGTGTACACGGTTGAAAATCTGGGTCGAATGCTATCTTATTATGTTTTTTGTAATTGTGATTTCTTCAGTATACTAAACCATAACTTCAATGAAAACACGGTTCAAGTATTCAGTATACTGTAATACTTTTCTGCTTGATTTTTACTACCAAGTAATGATTGTAGAGATGTATCTATCTGTGTAGTTTGTTTCAGTTACTTTTAAAGAAATTTTTTTGGTTATTATGAATCTGTCTCTACTAAAAGTAATGCTTGTTTTGTTATACATGTATTTTCTTAAATTTTATCCACAAATGCAAATTTACTAATACCAAACCACATTTTCCAGTTTTTTTTTTTGGAATTAGGTATTATTTAAATACAATTTTATTATCTGAAAATAAGAAAGCAAACAGAACTACCTCATTTTGTACTGACTTTCATTTATATAATTGATTCTTAAACGTTTTACAAGTTTATTTCATGTTCTTTATTATTAGTTTTCTTTCATTCTCTCTCTTTTGTATCTTTTTGTATTGGCAAAGTAATTCACATTCTGTATTGTATACAAAAATTGATACAAACATAACTGTTTTTTGCAAATTAAAAGCAAAACACAGACACACACATTTGATTATTTAATTTTGGACGACTAATTCTAATTAAAGCAACACAGCATCCAAATAATCTCAAAGACTCGTTTCACAGTACAAGCAATGCGCAACTAAATATAATCACTGAATATTTTTTACATGAAAATATTGAACACTCAATTAGCTCTACAGAAAGAAGTAAATAAAAATATACATAAAGGAGTATCTGCAAACAAAGGATAGAGATGACATCGTCTTTTCCAAACATACAGACTGCTGATTATTGCAGACACAAGAGGAGTTTTTGGAAATTTTACTGAGTCCAGCAATTTGTAATCCTCTTTACACACGCACACGATAACCTTTGTGCTGTGGTGAAAATTCATTAATATACATTATAAAGGTCTGTTCTTTTATTCTTTCATGGATGTACTGTTTACATTAGACTAAGTGTGACCACTTTAAAATCTGTTTGTCACCAGACAAGATTTGGATACATACATTGTGATTTAACAAGCTATATCTTCAGGTGGTAGTTAAGACTGAAATATAGACAGTCAAATGTTAAATGTGTGCATTGATGTAACTGTGATTCATTCTGTATGTCATTAATGACCTTGTGAGCTTAGCAAACTAGATAAAAAGAGAACACACTGTTTCTGTGTCTCACACTCTGCAGAAACCTGCGTTGCTGTATGTTTGTCTGACCTTCTTTGCAAAACAAAACTTTAAATGACACTTTGGGTAAGAATTTGCCTTCTTGACCACTGAGAGAGCCTCCTTAAAGAAAATAGCCACTACAGTGCTTATTTGAAATCACATTAATTATAATAGTATAATACTTTTCTCTACTACAGATAGAAAGTAAAGAAAGGAAAACATCTTCAAGAGTGCATGGCTTTCCTTTAAAGTACAATGTATAGAGAGTTATACTTTATTATACTGTTAGTGAATAAAGCAAATATAATAATGCTAATAATATAATAATGCTTTTTTTTTCAAATTTTGCTAAACTTGATTCAATAATTTGCCTTTTATGGCAAAGAATACGTTATTTTACATAAACATAAGAGGCTGAGAAAAAATGCTCATTGTAGAAGAAAATTACAGAT
>CAIGQQ010006515.1:547958-575746 GCA_903798035.1 Danio albolineatus | reverse complement strand
AAAAAAAAGGATTATGCATACTATAAAACAATTATTTATATAACGTTGATGGTAATGCAGATGTGCTCACTAACGTTACTTTTTTTGTTTGTGGCATTTATAGAGTAGTATTAGCAGTATTCCTGATTTTTAATTGTGACTGAAACAAGATTTGACTTGCACGCAAATGCTGCGACGCACAATTTACATCACTTTATTTTAAATGAGGAGAAAATTGAGTTCATAAGACTACTAATCATAGTGAATTAACCAAAAATAGTTTATATCACGCTACTCTAGTTGAGACGCCTGAGGCAACGCGCCACTTTTTGAAGCTATATCGTCACTCCGACCAGTTTGTCTAGTTTGAGCTAGTTGTGTTGTTAATAATGTAAATCCTAGATATACATAAGATTATTTGTTTTCATCAGAGCATTACTAGATCTACTGGTTTCCCTCAACGACGCTCATCAGGAGATTTAACCAGTATTTGAAACGTGAAAGGGCGGCCTTTCTTAACGCAACCTGTTTTATCCATGTCACCAGTAGCTGTTCTTTCGTTGCTGTGCAGTTAAGTAAAATTATAAGGGTGCTTGTATTTTAATGCAGCTCGGGTGACAATAATGTGTTTAAAACTGCGTGTAGCTTCACATAGCAGCAAAAAGAAAATATAAATGATAACAATATAATAATAATAATAATAATAATAATAATAATAATAATAATAATAATAGTAGTAGTAGTAATAACAATATTTTTAATAGTAACATCAAAAATAATATATAAAAAATAAATATGCATACTATAAAACAATATATATATATTCATATATATATATTGATATATATATGATATATGATATATATATATATATCATATATAAGAAAAATAAATGACCTGCGTGCGATTTACTCTGAACAAATGTGGTGGTTCATAAGACTTTACTTATTATAATGTAAATACTTCATGTAATATACTCTAATCTTGAGATGCCTTACCACAAATAAGGCAATGCGCCACTTTTTGAAACTGTTTCACTGCCCAAGTCTAGTTTGAGCTAGTTGTAATGTTATTAATGTAAACCTTAGATGTACATAAGATTATTTGTTTCCAGTAGCTCTACTGGTTGTCCTCAGCAACGTTCATCAGAAGATCTGAGTTATTTAAAACGTAAAAATGGCGGGCTTTCTCAAACCTGCAACGCAGCTTATTTTATCCATGTACGTTTTTTTTTAAAGACACACCAGGTAGCTTTTCTTCGGCTGCTGTGCAGCAAGTAAAATTATAAGGGTGCTTGTAGTTTAAAGATGCAGCTGACAATTATGTGTCTAAAAGTGCGTGTAGCTGTACATAGCAGGAGCAGCAGCAGAAAAAAAATACATATAAAATAATAATAGTAATAACAATAGTTCTAATAGTAACATCAAAAATGATATATAAAAATATAAATACTATAAAACAATGAAATACACAAAATTCATTAATGAAAGTTGTACAGACATTAAGAGGTCTATAAACTAGCACAAGAAGGGGCCATTTTGATTTTTAGGAGTTGTGCTTCGGTAAAGTCTATACAGCTGCGGATACGCACATATCTTTTTTGTAATACTGTATAATAATAATAATTTTACAGTATTGTGACAGTTTGGTTTAAGGTTGGGGTAAGGGTAGACATTAATTTAATAACATTTATTAAATGATATTAATAATTATTGTTAATTTCCGGCCACAACCTTGTCTGATCTAGCAACAACCTAGTGCTTAAAAACTAAAAAAAAAAACATAAAGACAGGATGCGCGCTTGGTGCCTTGCCACACATGTGACAGTTAGAGGATTGCTAGCTTGACAAAGGCTACTCTCAAGATTGTTTGCACTTTCTTTTCGCATTGTCAAATCTTACAGTGACATATCAGGAACGCCAGTATTGCACGTTAAAAAAAAAAAACATTTTAATGACAGTTATGTTCTTTAATCTTTTTTAATCACATCTCACTACTTATTCCTCCACCCACCAGGTCTTAATGGCTTCCATTAATATTGGGGATTGTGGTGATTGGAAGGACACAGCCAAAGAAAGTGGATATATTGAGATGGGTAAAAAGAGGAATTGTGAGGATGACACACAATCAATGATTGAGGGGTGAGGATAACACAATGCCAGTGATATTTGTTAAAATAAAATTTATTTATTAAAAACATAATTTGTTTAAAATAATGTAAGCAGACTACAACTGTCTCTCATTCAGGTTGTATACAATTACGAACTTTTTGATTAAGATCTTTCTGTTTATGCTGAGTAATAAAAGGGTATTTTGTAAAGATTACTGATGATAATTACTAATATTGCATTCTTATGAAACAAATGGATTGCAACTAGGTGAAATCACGTGAAGACACAATGCATTGTATTAGAGAGATTGGTAATGTATTTCTTTAGAATTGTAGTGGTAATGCTAAATATCATTTCATTACCTTCAGCTCCTTATCTGTGGCAAGAAATCACCCCATGCACAGCTGAAAGCGTATTTAGCTATACAGCAATGCTGCTTTTGTCTCCAGAAGAAATACTGAAACCAGATGATTTAATGCTGGTTACTGTTGTGATGTAAACTAGGCTTGATTGTTCAATTCCACAAGTTTGTAGTCAGAGATGAAGATGCTGCTGTGTTTTTATTAATAGGAAGCCAAATTTTTCTGTTGTAACTCTACAAGAAACTGATGAAGTAATGGTGGTAGCATCTGACTGGTTGAGCCCTAACAAGAGACAAAGTTACTGGCCACCATTCAAATCACCAGAGAAGTACTTGGAAGCAGTTAAAAAAAGACTTGATCCGTCAACCAAAGGGAAACCATGGGAGACATTAAATGTGATCTTTCATGCACAATATGGTAACACCTTTTCTATAAAATGTCTTCTATATTTCTTTTTTATGCAGTGCATGCTATATGGCCAAAAGGGTTGTCATAACGTTGTATATAGTAATGTACCTGTATATACACTTGTCAATTTGTATATTTGCATTTACTACTTACTTCTATTTTTTTTTAAATTTATTTATTATCTGATTTTTGTCCTGTCTCTGTAATTCTGTTGCACTGTAGAACCCCTGTCATGAAAACAAATTCTTCTTATGTGTGAACATACCTGGCAATAAAGCTCTTTTTGATTCCTATTCTGATAATGGCCAGACCAGATTAAAATGAATATGCTCGTCCACAAAGATTTAGTCATAGTTTGATGTGCAAGGCCTATAAATATAGACAGGTGCAATTCAGTAAATTCATGCAGCTGTAAATGCTCATGACACATTTACAGAGATTTGTTTGGTTTTATGAGCGTATAACTTGCTGTATGACACAGTGTTTATGTCTATGTGAAAGCATGTTATATTTCACAGTTTTCAAACCACATAAAATGTAACGTGTTTCAGACTCTTATGAAGAGGCTGTAAATGACCAAGTGGAACACAGAGCACTGAAAGATGGGTAAGTTGAGAGAACATCTTGTATGGAAAAGTGATCTTAAAACATAATTTTCGACAGGTGTATGATAGTATTGAATTTCTTGAATTTAGGACTCAGAGTTTTTGTGTTTAAATTTGAATTCCAGTGTTGGATGATTCTTGTTGTAGTGATACTGTATAATTTAAGAGTTATGTACAGATTGAACACAGCTTCCCTTTATTTTACTGGCTCACTAAAGTATCTTCTATCACCAAAAGTTTTGTTGTTATTTTTAATTTGCTAATAAATTTTATTATCTAACAAAATAAATTTTATTAATATTAATTGTATTATTTAATTTTCTACTATTTCATTTATATTTTATGATTACTACTTAATTTGATTTTATAAAAATACAAGCACACAAAAATTTATTCTTGTCTATTTTTGGACTATTGTTTGACTTATAGTATATTTTACTAACAGCCCAAATTTAGCCAAAAAAGAATACATTTGTTAAATACCAAAAATGCTTTTTGGTAAAGTGACTGGTGTGTTTGCATTGAATCTTTTAAAACAAGTGTTGCAACTAGCCCCATGTTAAGTCTTTTTTTTATTTTTTACTTCTAATAGAAGTTTTGTTATTTATTAGTAATATTGTTATTTTATGTAAACAGATCAGCCACAATAAAGAAACAAGAAACAGAAACTTGTCTACTGTCTCCTGAGCCATCACAGTCAGGAATGTCATGGGCTGCCAGTGGTAGGACAAATCATTTTGTTCAATTTACCACACACACATACACACACACACTAGGTTATATGAGATATATATATATATATATATATATATATATAACTAGGGATTTATCAATTTACTTTCACTTTTATTTCATTGCAGACAATACAACAAGCATTATTTATGTGTTACTCATTATTATTATTTTTTTCAAAATAAACATGCATTCCAATTTCAGTTATTGAAACATATTTCAAAAAACGTTGGAACAGTAAAGAATTTACCACTTTGTAATGTTGCTATTTCTTTACACAATACTTAAAAGACATTTAGAGACTGAAGATACCCAGTGATGATGTGTTTCAGGTATAATTTTCTCCCATTCTTCCTGCAAACAAGTCTTAAAGTGGTCAACGGTACAGGGTCTTTGGGGTCACATTTTGAGCTTCACAATGCACCACACATTCTCTATTGGAGACAGGTCGGGACTGCAGGCAGGCCAGTCAAGTAACTGTATCCTCTTTCTCCAAAGCCAGGACTTTGTAATGTGTACAGAATGTGGTTTTGCATTGTCTTGTTAACCCTTTCATGTGTACGATCACACCGATGTGATTAGAATGTTCAGAGCGCACGTCATCAACTGCTCAAATTCATCAATTGGCCGTAGTGTATGAGTGCGCGTGTGAATGAGAGAGCAAATGGGTGTTTCCCAGTACTGGGCTGCGACTGGAAGGGCATCTGCTGTGTAAAACATATTACAGAATAGTTGGCAGTAGTGCTGTGCAATATGGACAAAATAATCATATTGCGACTTTTGGAACAAATATTGCGATTGCGATTTTATTTGCGATTTTGGCAGCTGTTTTTGCTTTGTCAAGCACGCTACATACACACATTTTAAATGTATTCAGTGCACAAGAAGTGCAGAACAAAACATTTCACAATGAAATAACATAGTATTTGTCACGTTCAGAAGGACTAGAGGAGTCAGACATACAAAAAGCAGTGTTTATTAACTGTCTCTAGAATGTCACACGAAGAAGGCATTAACTTGGACGAAGGTTAGGGTTAGGGATCCGCTCAGGATAGGTATATCTCAAAGTACTTGAAAGTCACTTCCCTGATAGGAGTTATGATGAAGGTGATCGTTGAGGAGCACAGGAGGGTGTCCAAGACGAGGATGAAGGTAGGCGAGGTGGAACGTGCCCATGTGTGATACCTGACGAAGGGCTAGTGGCAGAGTGGGGCTTTTATGGGTGATGGTTAATAGACTGGTAATGGTGCACAGCTGGAAGCTGGTCTCGGTGATTGTGATTGAGGAGTGGGTGATGAGTGACGAGCTGGGGATGTTACAGTACCCCCCCTCCACGGGTGACTCCTGGCACCCTATAACGACGGCGGGGATGGCCACGACTCCGGGGAGCAGGTTGACTGGGGTGATGTTGGTGGAAGTCGTCTAGGAGAGTGGGGTCCAAGATGTCATCGCGGGGGACCAACGACCTCTCCTCAGGACCGAATCCTTCCCACTGGATCAAGTACTGGAGCTGGCCGTTCCGCCGTCGAGAGCCAAGAATTTCTTCGACTTGGTAGATGGAGTCGTTAAGGACGTCTGGTGGCTCTGAAGGGGGAGGCGTCCGGGGTTCTGCGGAGGGAGAAGAAACAAGTTCAGTGTAAGGCTTGAGTAAGGAGACATGAAAGGCAGGTGATATTCGGTAGTGAGGAGGAAGGTTGAGACGATAGGTGACTGCATTTATTTGTGAGTGGATGGTGAAGGGCCCTATGTAGCGGGGACTCAGCTTTCGACAGGGCAGCCGGAGGCGGATGTTCTGGGTGGATAGCCACACTTTGTCGCCAGGATGGTACGTAGGAGTAGGAAGGCGACGGCGGTTGGCATTGTCTGTGTGCCTCCTGACTGCTCGTTGAAGATGGACATGAGCTGAGTCCCACACCCTCTCGCTCTCCCGGAACCAGTGATCTACCGCGGGCACTTCGGAGGCCTCCCTAGTCCAGGGGAACAAGGAGGGTTGATAGCCCAGGAAGCACTGGAAAGGGGTGAGACCGGTGGTGGTTTGGCAGAGCGAGTTCTCGGCATACTCGGCCCACGGTAGATACTGGGACCAAGTATTCTGGTGGCGGGCGCAGTATGCCCGGAGATAACGGGAGATCTCCTGGATCTTTCGCTCGGTCTGGCCGTTGGTTTGAGGGTGATATCCGGATGAGAGGCTTATGGTGGTGCCCATGAGACGTAAGAAGGCTC
Source organism: Danio albolineatus (assembly GCA_903798035.1). Classification (NCBI taxonomy): domain Eukaryota; kingdom Metazoa; phylum Chordata; class Actinopteri; order Cypriniformes; family Danionidae; genus Danio; species Danio albolineatus. The sequence goes on along the minus strand of CAIGQQ010006515.1, from coordinate 569,326 downwards.
GCCAGACCCTTGAGATGAATTGAGGCCCACGATCAGATACGATGTCTTCGGGGATTCCAAAGTTCCTGAATACATGTTGGAAGAGAGCTTCAGCGGTTTCTAGAGCAGAGGGTAGACCTTTGAGGGGGATGAGTTTGCAGCCCTTTGAGAATCGATCTACCACAACAAGGATGGTGGTGTAACCTCCAGATGGTGGTAAGTCGGTGGCAAAATCGACCCCTAAGTGTGTCCAGGGCCGGCGAGGAATGGGCAGCGGTAGGAGCTTTCCTTCGGGTAGATGGCGAGGAGTAGTGGTGACGGCGCAGACCGAGCATCCCCGGACATACTGGGAGATGTCGGTGGCCATGTTAGGCCACCAGTACCTGGCACGAAGGAGCGAGAGGGTTTGCCTGCTGCCCGGGTGTCCTGAGCCGAGGGACGTGTGCGCATCCTCCAGGAGACGGGTACGGAGACCGGCTGGTATGTAGATGAGGTTAGGAGGGAGCTCAGGTGTAATAGGCTCTTCCTGGGTGGCGGCACGGATCTCCTCATCCAATCTCCAAAGGATGGGAGCCAAGAACACAGTTGGAGGGAGGATAGGCTCAGGGGCATCAGAAGCAGGGTCAGGTGAGTAAAGATGTAAGAGTGCGTCTGCCTTGACGTTCTTGTGGCCGGGCTGGTAGGTAATATAAAAGCGGTTGAAGAAGAGGGACCAGCGGGCTTGACGGGCTTTGAGTCGGTGAGCATTACGGAGGTACTGGAGGTTTTTGTGGTCTGTGAGGACAGTGACTGGTGTCTTGGCTCCCTCGAGCCAGTGCCGCCACTCTTCAAAGGCCAGCTTGATGGCTAGAAGTTCACGGTCTCCAATACCGTAGTTTTGCTCCACCGGGCTCAACTTCCTGGAGAAGTACGCACACGGGTGAAGAGCAGGGGGTTCACCAGACCACTGCGATAGTATGGCTCCAACTCCTACATCCGCTGCTTCGACTTCCACCAGGAAGGACTTGGCAGGATCAGGATGACGCAGGATTGGAGCGGAGGTGAATTTGGTTTTGAGAAGGGCAAAGGCCTTACGGGCACTGGGATTCCAAGACAGATCTCTGGCCCCTCCCTTGAGTAAAGATGTTAATGGAGCAGATAGTAGGCTGTAGTTCCTGATGAATCTACGATAGCAGTTCGCAAATCCCAGGAACCTCTGGAGCTCTTTCACAGTCCGAGGTTCCGGCCACTTGGCCACGGCCTCGACCTTCCCGGTCTCCATGCGGACCCCCTTAGCGGAGATCACGTACCCGAGGAAGGAGACGGTGGACTGGTGGAACTCGCACTTCTCGGCTTTGAGGAACAGGTGATGCCTACGGAGCTGCTGTAGCACTTGAATAACATGGCTTTGATGGTCGGCCAAATTACTAGAATAGACGAGGATATCGTCGATATAAACAATTACAAATTTATGAAGGAGGTCACGGAAGATTTCGTTCATAAAGCTCTGGAAGATGGAGGGACTATTGGCTAGGCCATAGGGCATCACCTGATACTCGTAATGGCCGGTGGGTGTGATGAAGGCGGTTTTCCACTCGTCCCCTGCCCGGATTGGTTGTAGTCGCTGTGGAGGTCCAGCTTGGTGAAGATCCGGGCTTCCCTGAGCTCCTCCAAGGCCGCGGGCACAAGGGGCAAGGTATATGCGAACTTCACCGTAGCTTCATTCAGGACACGATAATCTATGCAGGGCCTTAACCCGCCGTCCTTCTTGGCGACAAAGAAGAAGCTGGATGCAGCGGGAGAAGTGGATGGCCTGATGAACCCCTGTTGGAGGGCTTCCTTGATGTATTCGTCCATCGCCTCGTACAGAGGACGTGACAGAGGGTAAATACGTCCATGGGGTAGTTTGGCGTCGGGCAGCAGGTCGATATTACAATCACAGGACCTATGAGGGGGTAACTGTGTCGCTCTTACTTTGCTGAAGACATCGAGGAAGGAGTGGTAGGGCTTCGGAATGGAGGACAGAAGGGGTTCCGGTGGTGGCTGAATGGTGGTTGTGTGCACAGGTAGGGCAGGTTGTTTTGGAGTCGGCGCAGTTGTTGACGAGTAGCAGAGATGGTCAGTGCACTCAGGACCCCAGGACTGCACCTCTCCTGTGCTCCAGTCTATGACAGGGTGATGCTGGATGAGCCACGGACGACCCAGCACAACATCGACATTAGCTTTAGGGAGGACGAGGAGGATTAATTTCTCTCGGTGGTGAGGAGAAATGAGTAGTGTTACCTCCTTCGTTCGTCTAGTAATCCTCCCTTCGCCCAATGGTGAATTCTGAATGTTCGTGATTTCAAAAGTGGTCTCACTGTAGACAGAAGGTAACCGGTGCTTGGCCAGAAAGTGGGAGGAGATGAAGTTCCCGGCAGCTCCCGAGTCCACCAACACATGCACAGGGAGAGTACAAGAATGAATGATTAGTTTGGCAGCCAGATGAGGCATGTGAGATACGGCAGGAGTTAATGAAAACGAACTCACCATTGGACGAGGGAGACGAACCGGGCAGGCGGCGATCTGATGAGAAGCCTCCCCACAAAATAATCAAAGTCGGCGTTGGATTCAACGTTGGCGCTCAGCTACTGTCAGATGTCGTGTGTCAGTGAGCATGGCCTCGTCGTGGCTCATTGGTGGTGGTGGTGGTGACTGTGGCTGGACAGGAGGAATCCGAATGTCAGGAGAAGATGAGACACAGGCGGATAGGTGTTGAGAGACGGAGATGGCCTTTTTAATAAAGGTTTCAATTTGGGCATTGTCGTCATAAATCACCATCTGTCGTCGGATGTCTGGATGTAGTCCCCTCCTGTAGGCGGCGAGGAGCGCCACTTGGTTCCAGCCACTGCCTGCGGCGAGAGTGCGAAATTTCAGGGTATAATCGTGGATATTGGTGGTTCCTTGGCGGAGATTAATCAGTTCGTCATGAATCGACATCGGGGTGACAATAGCCTCGAACACTTCCTGGAAGTGGGAGGTGAGCGATGCAAAGGAGGAAAGAGCCGGGCTCTTGGAGGTCCAGAGCGAATCTGCCCATTGCAGCGCCTTTCCAGTGAGCAGCGAAATTATGTAGGAGATCTTTGAGGCTTCGTTTGGGAATCGTGGTGAGTTCGCCTCAATGTAGAGCGAACATTGGAGAACGAAGCCGCTACATGTGCTGGGCTCGCCGCCATAGCAGAGTGGATGAGCCAGCGGCGTGTTGGTTATGGAGGGGAAGCTAGGCGCTGCAGCAGATGAGGCGGAGGAATTCGAGGAAGTCTTCTTCACTAACTCAGCAAATGGATCGGGGGATCCAACAACAGTCTCCATGAGACGGGTGATTGAAGGATTTTCTGATAATGGCGCTGAGTGGTTTGTTTACTTTCGGGAAAGTCGAGGATTTGATCTCTTCTGTTTCTTCGGTCGGGTATCCTGTCACGTTCAGAAGGACGAGAGGAGTCAGACATACAAAAAGCAGTGTTTATTAACTGTCTCTAGAATGTCACACGAAGAAGGCATTAACTTGGACGAAGGTTAGGGTTAGGGATCCGCTCAGGATAGGTATATCTCAAAGTACTTGAAAGTCACTTCCATGATAGGAGTTATGTTGAAGGTGATCGTTGAGGAGCACAGGAGGGTGTCCAAGACGAGGATGAAGGTAGGCGAGGTGGAACGTGTCCATATGTGATACCTGACGAAGGGCTAGTGGCAGAGTGGGGCTTTTATGGGTGATGGTTAATAGATTGGTGATGGTGCACGGCTGGAAGCTGGTCTCGGTGATTGTGATTGAGGAGTGGGTGATGAGTGACGAGCTGGGGATGTTGCAGTATTAAGTTTAATAAATAAAACTGTAGTAAAACTGTCTTTAAAACAGACAACATAAACTAACTGAAGATGAACTAACCTCAGCTCTAGTTAAACACATACTGTACACAGTAGCACTCACTGCTGGATCAACAAAACTGTAATAAATTGTCTTAAAACAGACAACATGAAGAAATAAAGATGAACTAACCTCAATTCCAGTCAGAACAATAAATAAAAACTAAATGTAAATCAAAACCACCTATTCGGTTCTCCCGCTCAACTTTGTCATGCGCGGAGTGAGCTCTGATTGGTTAACATCTTTCTCCCGCTCAGCTTAGCTGTAATTGCCTGGTGTGCTGCGTCAGATCTGATTGGTTAAAATATTAAAATCATGCGCACAAGAACAAAAATAAATTAATAGGTAAAATTGCAGTCTTAAGCGATTTAATTTAACATGCGATTTAAGAAATTGCATGTGCTTAAATTGCGATTTTTTTGCGATTGCGATTAATTGCACAGCCCTAGTTGGCAGTTCATTCTGCTGTGGCGGAAAATGAATGAATAACTGGACGATGTGCTTTGTTCACGTAAGATACACAATGTTTATGTTACTAGAATATTTGATCTATTTCTCTCCCAGATAAACAGTTTTTTACATTCTTGTGTTTCTGAAGAAAATCATGAATAAACATAATGTAAGTTCAGCTCAGATCTCTCCTGCGGTTGTTGCTAGAATGGATACAACTGCAATCTGAAGTTAACGAAAAGTATTTATATTATATATTAAATTACACATTGAATTTTATTAGTGTCTACTCCTGTCTCAACCCTAAACCCAAACCTCATGGTAATGTAAAAATATTATTTGTTGTACAGTGTCACAGAAATGATGCTATATTGATGTGACTATCCTCAGCTGTATCCCATCTAGACTCTAGGACTGCAGAAGAGGGTGAAGTCTAGATGGGATACAGCTGACGATACTCTCTTCAATATGGCATAATTTTTATTGCTAATACGGGACCATCCAGGGTCATTCATAAGCAAGTGATCCTCTCGAAATTAGTTTAGAAATAAACTTCACTTAGCCAATTTACCTAACCAAATACCCTCCCAACTTTTTTGGAATGTTTTGCAGGTCTGAATGACATAAAAAGAATAATAAATTAATAAATAAAATAAATTTGACCAGAAAACATGAAATATTTTGTGTTCATATTGTCTGCAGTAAAAATACAAGTCCAGGTAAATTTGGAAATCACTACTTTACTTTTTTTATTTGCGTTGTCCATACCGTCTCAACTTTATCTGATTTGGGGTTGCACTGCTGTTTAAAAGAAGTAATTCTAAGCAGATGACAAACCTATATATAGACAAATGATAAAATAATCAAATGAATTGTAATAGTTAATAATGAAAAAGTTACAGTGAATTTTATATACCTGTAAATATTTATATATATAAAAAAACAAATTGTTCAGGACAAATTATTTGATCAAAAACATCCACCGGATGCTCAAGCAAAAATTATTTAAAAAATTAAATTGTTATTGTGTACTTATTAACTACAAAAATGATGTTTATGAATTCTCTGACAGGCACTAAAAGAAAATGTGAATCGAGGGATTTTCTTCTCAGCACAAAATCACGTTCAGGAAAGTAATTTTTGAATGTGTAATCCTAATCTAAAAGATTTCCAATATAAAAAAGGGACCTGGGGTGATGTAGCTATTCACTTACTTTTGTGCAAATGTAACAATCTCATAATTAATTCTTATACTTTTATTCAACAGAGATGCCCATATTGAATATGGCGAAAAAGATCATGAATGACGTTAATGTTAGAATTCAAAACATTAACAGCACAGACCAAACAACAAATGAGAATAAAAAAACAATTTTGTGAGTACTTAAAAAATCATGCTGTAAATCTTTTTTGTATGCTGAACTGTAAAGTAGTGTTATGTTACTTTTATCTGTATCATGATGTAGAGCCAGCATTGCAAAAATGAATGAGATGGAGAAAGACAAAAGAAGAAAGGAAACCATTGGTGTTTTTGGACAAACAGGAGTTGGAAAAAGCTCTTTATTAAATGCAGTGTTGGGATTAGAGGGTCTGCTGCCATCTGGTAGTACTGGTGCCTGTACAGCAGTTATTACTCAAGTGGAAGCCAATCTAGAGGACTCCAATTACAAAGCTGAGATTGAGCTCATCTCTAAAGAGGTCTGTCTGTCTCTCTGTCTGTCTGTGTGTCTATCTAGGAAATAAAGGAAGGAAGTAATGTATGTGTTTATTTGTGTTGTTTTGCAGGAATGGGAGAATGAGATTGCTTCCACTGATGAAAGGACTGATACAGATATTGAAAGGATCACTGCAGTGTATGGGGCTGATGCAGAGAAGAAATCACTGGAAGAACTTAAGAAACATGCCAAATATCCTGAAATTGATCATTTTTTGTCTACAAAGAAAAAGACTATTTCACACACTGAAGTAAGGGCTAAATTCCTTGGGTTACCACTTTTTAGTCCACATTTTTTTATGTTAGTTTTTTTCTAGTGTTAAGAAACTATGGTCAGATTTTAACAACAATTTTTTTGTGTTGAAAAGATATGGACAGTACCTTATGGCTGACCTTATTGCATGTAAATTATGTAGGAGATTCTCTTTCAGATGAAATGCTTTAATTCACACACTGTTGTTTGATCACCTGCAAAACTTCAAAAAGGCTAAAATATTAGAAACTATAATAAAACATGATTGTACAATTACTATAAATTAAGAAATATTATTTGAACTTATTTTAATTTAAACTTGAAAAAGAGGAAATATACAGTATACAGTGGTGAAAAAAAGTGTTTGCTTTTTACTGAATAATTTTTTTTGGTCCCACTTTATTTTAAGTGTCTCTTATACCTGTAAACTTACATGGTAATTAGATGTGTAAGTAGAATGTAAATACAGTGTATGTACACACTGGTACTGGTACTACTTACACATATAATTACCATGTAAGTTCACAGGTATAAGCGACATTTAATATAAAATGGGACCAAACTACCATTAAAAATTATTTCCAACTGGCCAAAGTGGCTAGTGGCGGTGTTGGTCTAACCCACCACAGCAGAAATATACCCGCATTTGGCGGGTTGGTGAGTCATATATATATATATAAATGCTTTCAAAATATCTGCTTTTCTTGCTGAAAAAAACATTAACTTTATTTCCTACAACAGGTCTCTGACTTTGTCAGTGATGTTAAACGTCACATTCAGAACAGTGTGTTTAGTCCTGGTGGCTGGTACTGGCCACTTGTTAAGAGTGTGACCATCAAGATTCCAAATCGTCAAGAGCTTCTGGAACACATTGTGCTTTTTGATATTCCTGGCACTGGAGACTGCAACAAGATACGAGATGATCTGTGGAAATCAGTAAGTACTACAATAATAATAATGATAATAATAATAATAATAATAATAATAATAATAATAATAATAATAATAAACTACACTAAATATGAACATTCTTTCATAATTTACTTACCATTGTGTTCTCATAAACTAATATAACGTATTACTACCTTATTATACAAACTTATATCATCTGTGTGGAAAGTAGGATTTTGAAGAAGTACTAAATTGCCCTTTTCTCTGTGTAATTATAATGAATTAGAAATGATGCTTTCATGCTTTAAAAAGTCAGCACAATGTACACTGTAAAAGTATTATAAAGTATTTATTTTTGGGTGAAGTGTTTCTATAAGAGTTAAACATACGTGTGTAACGTAGAGCAATACCACAGGTGTTTTATTCAGTTTTTATTTTTTCTATTTCCACAGAAAGTGAGAGATTGCTCATCTGTGTGGATTGTGAATGGCATCAGTCGAGCAATCAGTAGTAGAGAGCCCTGGAGCATAATCGAGCACTGCATGCAAGACCTGGGACCAGGAGGACAGTGCAAAACCATAAACTTCATCTGTACCAGGACTGATGACATTAATCCAAAAGAATATGATGGGTAGGATTATAGTGATCTTTGTCAATATTCTACATTATATTAACATTAACAAGAATTTAGATGTTTTAGACATTGCATTTATTATTGAACTTAATTTTTTTTAATTTTAGATTTGTACAGCCTTCTGGAGACCAATTTTCACCAGAAAAGGTTTGCATATATTAATTGCAATATTGTTTTCTGATTTTTTTGGAATGAAGTCTTCTAAAATTTCAGTCCTCATTGCCGATTTTGCACTTGCCCTGTAATTGGAAGTGGGCACCCAGATTCTCTCAAGGACTGGCTTATCCTAAAATAGCCATGAGTACTGATTGAGTACAAGCACATTGTTAGGGGAAAATAGACTTAAACTATTGGACTTGTATGATGAACAAAGACCAGGTAGAAAGATCCTGATTGTTTAAAACAAAGCTAAACTTAGTCCTCACCTGGATGTAAAATCCAGAGCAAAATCTCCTATAATTATTTAGGTGACAAGCCGACACCGACAACAGTTCATCATACTGGGCTTGGTTCAGTCAGAAGCACCGCTGAAAGCTTCCATCATCCAGGTTCAGTTTCTGGGGGAGTTTATGAGCTCACAGAGCACCTCTGAAATAATCTATTGGACTCTATATTGGAATCTATACAACTCCAAACGAATCAACGCTGTTTTTTAGCCTTCATAAAGCACATTAACACAGTTATTCTCTCTATAAAACCCCTGTTAGCCATTTAGCAATAAAGCTACAGTCACCCATAGACAGAAGCCCTGCCCATCACGCGAATCCACGTCTTTTCTCAAGTCAATTTGACGCACGAATGAAGCGGATTTGTACTCGCGGATGAAGCGAGTAAACTCAAATGTTTACGCGTCTGGTGTGAATTCAGCATCAGAATAGCACCGCTTTAAGTAAAAACAGGCAAAGCAGCAGATTAATATTATTCAACATATCCTGGATTTTTTAAAGAAAATTAATAGATGTAACCCTATTTGTAATCTTTAACATTTTCATAAGTAACTGTAATTTAATCACACATTTTTCTCAGTAACTGTAACGAATTACTGTTACATTTATTTTGTAATTAAATTACGTAATGCCTTTACATGTAACTAGTTACTCCCCATCACTGTGCAGGGCACATGTGCTCCTCTGTGCAAATCTGAAGTGTGACTGCGTGCCGCCTTCTTTTATACCTGTATGTTCTGTGGAGTGACAATTCAATTGGCCCCCTTTCAAACTGTTCTGAAGTAACTGGTGTTCTTGGTGGAATGTTGTACAGTGTGTTCGTTTTCTATTTCAGGGTTCAAGAGTTACATACAGAACAGAGTCATAGCTGTATTCGTAGAATTTAACCATGGATTGAAGTTGATCTCCATAGAAATGTGAAAATTGACCCATGTGCTAATTTTACATTTATCTTGGTTACTATAATCCACTGAATTGGAAATAATTTAAATGCACTGCATGCGTGTGTGTGTGTGTGTGTGTTTGTGTTTGCAGAATCTGAAAACAGCATGCATATTTTATAGGAACAACTGTGCAAAGGAAAAAGTGAAAAGGCAGTTCGAAATCATGGTATTAATGTAAACATTGCACATTTCTTAAGAATTATTATTATTATTATTATTATTATTATTATTATTCATATTGTAATTCTAATTCCTATGCAGACATCAAAATCCAGATTCATCACTGATGTTTTTACTGTCAGCTCCAGCGCATACTTTGACAAAAATCTACATCTGGATCAAAATGAAACAGGTAAAACATTCAAGTGAAATTGGAAAACAAACATTTTAAAAAAATATATAAATCTGTCTTCTCATTTTCTTTTTCATTTAAATCATTGAAATATATATATTCTTCCAAATATCTGTAGAAATCCCAAAGCTACAGGACCTTCTCAAGAACACCAACAAGATCATTAAGAAGGAACTGACCAGAGATTATGTCAATCAAGCAAAGGGAGTTTTGTTCCTCATCCAAAGTGTTGAACTAGATTCAAATGAAGAAATGGTACATAATTGCTGATTGATCATTTAGATGTCTACTTATATCAGCTTGTAAATTCATTCATTAATTCACTGCTATGTTTCTTTGTGTTTTATAGGCAAAGATTAAAGCAATTCATAGAAATTATTATGAGAGCCTTGAAAAAGCACTGAAGAAACTGAACAGTCGGATTGATCCACTTTATGAGATTATAGAGCAGTGTTTCTCAAAAGGAGTGGAGAAATCAGTGGAACAGTGTGTCAGTACCACAAAGCCTGTGATTGAATCTGTAAGTGATCCTGTCGTGTGTAAAATGTCAAATATTTTTTCTTTCTGGGCTGTCTAACAGTAGCAATGTTGTTTTGTATTGTAAATCAGGTGAAACCATCTGATAAAACTCTTCAGGCATTGTGCAGGAACAACGGATATTACTGGCCAAAAAATTGGGATGCAGCTGTAGATCTAAACTGGTGCTTGGCCAAACACATCTACGACAACATTGATGAGGAGTTCAGTTTGATATTTCCGTAAGTTTTGCCATCATTGCCCAATCCACTGTACATTCAGATGAGTTTTAACAGTGTTAAGTAAACAGAGCAAATGCATTAGAGTATAATCAAATCTACATTAACTGGTGATATTGATGTGTTTACGTATTTATCACAAACTGCAACATAAAAAATTATTAAAACACTATTAGCGAATGCATATGACATGAACAGTGTAATATTCTTTTTATTACAGTGTTGATAGTAATACCAGAACAGGAAGGTCAGTGCAAGAACAGATCGATAAGTTCAGTATCATTCAGAATGGCACTGCTTACCCGCCATCTTCCATTTTATACCACATTGAGAACTTCCTGAAAACAGAGGTGAGTTGCTCAATTTTCATTTATCCATCATCTGTCTACATGTAACTTTGTTCCAGTGGCGTTGAAGCAACAAAGTGTCTTTTATAAACAAATCTCGTTCTCTGCTTTACAAAAAAAAATAACAATGTCAAGTCTCAAGTGCCAAAGTCAAAGACCTTGTCAAGCAGAGACACACTTTTCTGCCAAATATCATATTACTACTATTACTACTGCTATTACTAATACCGCTTCTACTTCTAATAATTCATCGCTTTAACCTTTTGAAAAGGAAACCAATGTGAAGACATCCCTCAAAAGATATGTTGTTAATAAAAAGAAGCAGTCTACTCTGCAATCCAAGAAACAATTCGGGATCAAATGACTGCTGGCTATAACAGTAAGACAACATTTGGACCAACACTGACTGTAAAACTGTCTAATTACTGTTGTTAACTATGTGGTTGTACAACAAAGCACCAACATCAGCTGTCTTCAAAATCACAGGGTGTTTTTAATTTTATTCATTATAATCAATTACTGGGCAGCACTGTCGCCTCACAGCAAAAAGGTTGCTGGTTCTAGTCCCGACTGGGCTAATTGTCATTTCTGTGTGGAGTTTGCATGTTCTCCTCATGTTCGTTCCTCTGGGTGCTCCAATTTCCCCCACAGTCCAAAGACGTGCTGTAAGTGAATTGGGTAAAACTAAATTGGCTGTAGTGTGTGAATGTGAGAGTGTATGGATGTTTCCCAGTAACTGCACTATAAAAAAAATCTGTAATTTTACGGTTTATTTAAAAAACCTAAAATTACGGATTTTTTTTTACAGTGATGGGTTGCAACTGGAAGAGCATCTACTGTGTAAAACATATGCTGGATAAGTTGGCGGTTCATTCTGCTGTGGCGACCCCTGAAAAATAATGGACTAAGCCAAAGGAAAATTAATGAGTGATTAATCAATTACCATTTTATTCAGACTTTGAGACATCTTCTGTTTGTATTGCATTTATGCTACAGAATGTGAATGTTGTGTTACACTGAATGTCGCCTTTACAGAAGCTGCAGAGAAGAGAGGAGTTGGAGCCATGGGAAAGAGAGAAAACACACTAATAGAAACGATTGAATCGTTAAAAGACAACATGTTCGAAGAAGCAAAAATGCAATTTCTGAATGAGTTCAAGTCCTTGACGGTAATTGGATTTCACATTTCAAACAAAACCTTTGCTTCTTTTTCTGAAAATGTTTATAAACAATACAAAACAATTCAATTTTTCTATATAATTTGGCTATATGTATTTTCTTTTGTTTTTTTCAAAGTGCTGTATATGCGAGAACTTTAGATCTAAGTTGAGCAGATCAGTGGAATGCTCAGTTTCACAAAGCAGCAAAGCCTCCTTGATGGGTAAGAGAACATATTAATTTCATTTCTAGAAAAAAAAGAATAATTTCTAGGAACGAGTACTTGAGTGTGATTATTCTGAATCATGGCCTTGTACATATTTTTACATGATTATAGTTTTTGTATATAGCTTCATAATGCATGTTTTGGCATCTATCTATTCAATATTCCAGTACAGGTAATATTATGTAGAGGCTAATATGTCTAATATATATTTTCTAGATGTCTCAAGAGAGATTGAAACCCTGGAGACACTGTCTGAATATATTGTCACTTAAATCAGACCGAAGTCATCATTTAAACACAAGGACAAGAGAAACAACATCTCAGCATGAATTAAAACGGTAACACTTTATAATAACTACACACTATTAATAATTTATTAAGCATTAGTAAATAGTGATTTAATTATCTGTTAAGCATTAGCTTTACATTAATAGATGTTAGTAAGCAGTTTATACCTGCAGCTACAAATGCTCTTTACTTGACTTATCAGTACATTTATAATGTGCTTAATAATTGTACTTTAATACGTTTGTTAAGGATTCATTTTTCATGACTAAATTAAGTACCGCATTATTTACACACCAGTTATTTAAGAATAGTTGGTGTCTTTAAGATCATTCATAATGAGTAAATGATTAATAAACTATTAAAATCATCATTTATAATTCTTATTATTCAGGCATATACCTATAGTTAATTATAGGGGGTTCTGACTTCAACTGTACACAATGAAACTTTATCAAATGAAATCAAATGTATCAAATGAACAATAATCTTAGCAATCCTATCTGAAAAATTTAATTACTGTACAGTTTAAACATTGCTAAAGAACTTTAAAATGTTGTACCATAATATATTGTTAAATTATATTGTTGTTTTATCTATCCATTTTATGTTATATTTTGACACTCCTGTTATTCAGCAATGTTTAAACTTTACAGTAATTTAATTTTTCAGATAGGATTTCTAAGATTATTGTTCATTTGATACTGAGCCTTTAACTGTCATTTATAAGGGATTTATAAAGCATGAATAGTCCTCACTTTAGATCAGGTCACAAAACTGCAGGAAGCTGAGTTAATAAAGCATTTATTCACATACATATTAACTATTAATATATGCCTGAATAATACAATATATAAATGTTGATTTAAATAGTTAACTAATCATTTACTAAAACATTATGAATGATCCTTAAAAACTACCAACTACTCTTGAATACAAATGGTTTGTAATTAATGTGATACTTAACTTAGTCAAGAAAAATTAGTCAGTAACAAATTATGAAAGTACAATTATTAAGCACATTATAAATGTACTTATAAGTCAAGAATAGAGCATTTGTATCTGCAGGTATAAATTGCTTACTAACGTCTATTAATGTAGAGCTAATGCTTAACAAATAATAAATTCACTATTTACTAATGCTTAATAAATGATTCATAGTGTGTGGTTATTATAAATTGTTACCATTAAAGGTAATAGATGATTCATAGGGTGTAGTTATTGTAAAGTGTTACCTAAATGTTATATAAGCAGTTTTCCCTGTTGCAATGACTGTACAATTAATGACAATAAAATGCAGTATTATATAAAAAAATATACAATTTGACTTGTTGCAGTATGTAAGTTTGACACCCAGTGGGTTTAACTACGTATTGCATTCCTGGATCAAAACAAATGCAGGCGCAGGTTGCCAGATGGATGACCAGCGAGGCTGATTTAAATAAAAGCAAAGAAATTAAAAGGAGTTTTTGTCATAACCAACACCCCAAATTAATATATTAGAAACGGCTTCTTTTTCACACAGGAGAACAACAGAAAACTATGACAGTGATCACCTCATGTGCTTTATTCAGTGTTAAATGCTAATAATGTGAGTTTGAATGCCATTTTACATGACATTTATTGCCAAATACTGAAAGCAGCAGCAGATCTCAGATCTTGAAAATAAAATAAACCGTTTGAAATTAAACTTTAGAACTGTGACTCAAAACCAACACATATCAGTGATTCAGTATCTACATTTAATAATGTTAAAGAGGTTTAATATATATTAATTAGATTATAAACGTTACTATTTTCACTCAGGCTAGAGCACTCTCTACGAGGCATGCCTACGTCCTGAAGTGAAGTCTATTCGCTGTATGGTTACTTTTTCCCAGAGAAGGATCCCAAACCTACTAGATGAGTGTGATGCTATCCTCCTTCAGTTGGTTGGAGCTAAGGCTGTCCCCTCCACACTGAGAGGTTGGTGTTACGATCATCCCCACTCTGAGGACGTGGCGCTGGTGGCGCGCTGGGAAAGCATCGCCTTATCATCCAGTTCCCAGAGACGTGAGACATGGATATTAATTCTATCCTGTTCCCCTCTCATACCCATAGGTGATCTCTCTTAGGAGAGGTGCCAGCGGTCATTGAAATGTGCCAGTGTTTGGGCCGGCCCACTCTCACGTTTTCCTGAGACCCCGGCCTACCTACGTGCCCTAGGTTCCTAACGTGTTCGTTCTAGACTACGTAGTGACCCTGCAAGCGCTGCCCATGGAGGAGGCAGACCCAACCCCTTTATTGCTGTGTCCTGTTTGCGCTATGAGTATTATACGGATCATACTCAGAGCTAAGATCCTCTGAGCAGCTCGTATCTGTTACAGTGATTGGCAGAAGAGATGTGCTGTATCCAAACAGAGGTGATCAGTAGATGCCATCTCCCTCGCTTATTAGAGTCAGGGCAAGCCGTGCCCCCCAGGGGTGAGAGCGCACTCCACTTGGGCGTTAGCACGCGGCACCTCTTTAAACAGACATTATAGAGCTGTGGGCTGAGTGACACCTAATATATTACAAGATTTTTTTGAGGGAAGCCGATTTCCCTCACGTGTGCTGGGAAACCCTGGTGAATGAGCAAATTCGGTTAGGTGTTGTAAACGCTTGCTGTGTCTTTCTCTCTAACAGAGATAAGTGCGCTATCTTAATTCTGTTAATTGAGTTCCCCCATTTGGCGAACCCTACAGAGTTCCTCCAAGGCCCCCAGCATCTGACTCAGCGGCCCATTACGTTGTAGCCCGCATTCTGGGTATAGGTGCCTGCTATGCGCGATCCCCACTGGCGATCTCATATGCTTCTCTCAGCCACGATATAGTTCCCTCCTCTCAGACGGGCCCGTGTCTTCCCTCCCTGCTAACCATCATTCATATGTGTTCTCCCCCTTGTCAAGGTTAGGCCATATGTCTGCTACCAGGTCTCCCCATTTTTGGCAGCAGGTGGCCTCCGTAGCGTCCTCCCTATTGGGACTGTATGCTTTCCCAACGTACTGTTGTACTCTAAATTCCTATTATCTAGGTGCATTTTTTATGACATGCCAAAAAATATAAATAAACCTTGGATCTTCACAGGTTAGTAAAGGTAAGTAAGGGCCAGGGGGTACGTTGAAAGGCTGCGACTCTGGTGATGAGGGTGCGCTCACGCTGAGAGCTTGGCTAACCTCTCACCAATGATGTGGTAAGGTTCAATCACTGTGCCATTTTCCATAGATTCCCCATAGTGGAAGTTTCCACACAGCATTGAAGTTCGTTTCCCACTGGGGAACAAAATGGTTGCTAAAGTAACCCACATTCCCCGAGGGGGGGAACGGAAATGTTATGTTCCTTCATCACAGCAGTTGCCCCTTAGCTGACAGCTCTTCAGGCTCTTCAGCAAAAAAAGCTGAATCAGTGATGCCACCTGACCCCTCTTATACAAAATATATTGTCATTGCTGTCAGCTGGGTATGCTGATGCCGCCAACTCATTGGCATTTCATTGGCTCGTTTTTATACTCTTTCAGATGATTAGTTTCTGACGAAATCCCCATAGTGGAAGTTTCCACATAGCATTTCAGTTCCTCCCCTCGGGCAATGAGGGTTACTTTAGTAAACTTTTCGTTTATAACACTGCTATTCCCATCACAGACTCTTGCAAGCTTGTTTATTTTTTACTTTTTAGGAAGAGAAATGTTTACAAGTGTGATTTTAACAACTAGATGCATTTAGACCAGTCCAATTTAGTCTGAAATGCGTCCCAGACACCCTAATGAAAATACAGCCGAAGTAAACACCTCACTTTTGTCTGCATGTTATTTCCTGTTAGCTAAAGCATATGCTTCCTGCACACATCTATCCTCTTAGATCAAACCACATATGGTAAAGCTTTAAATGCTCTGCTTAGAGCTATGTTTTGGGTGTGCAAATCAGATTGGGTGAGGATATTGTGTTGTACTGCCCATAAAGGATTGTGTACTTCCTCCATTAACCAACAGTATGTGATAGTAGAGCACTGTGTCTGTGTTTGCCTGAGCATCTACCTGGAACCCTACATTAATACTGGGGTACATCAAGGGTTTCTGCATTCAGTATACCACACGCTATTAACAATCCTCAGGGTCATCTAGAACATAAACAAGAAAAACGAGAAGGCATAATCTCTGGCCACAGGTGAGTTATTTCTTATTTACTGTGACAGAGCTCTGATTATGAGAGCATATGAATAGTTCAGATGCAAAAGCCTCTTAGTGGCATCAGAAATGTTCTTCTAAAATGAGTATTTTTTCAGGCTCCTGTATGTAGGCTAAGTAATTTCACACGGACAAGTTATTTTCACTGATTTAAAGAAAACTGAACATAAAGGAAGCTGAGAAAAATACTCCACTTAGAAACTTTTGCATCTGAACTATCCAGAAACAGACAATACTTAGAATTCATTAAATAAATACTGTCTCCCAGGACATACATTTGTCATATTGGCAACCAACCATCCTTAGGCATGGTTTCGTTTGCTGTACAATGCTGTTGTTATCATTATATGTATATTTTTGTGTGGGTATTTTTTGGTTGTGATACGAGTAAGTGTTATGTTATTATATAGTTTTGTCTTTGATGTGTGATTTCTTTTTCGTTTTAATGTTAGATTGTGTAGCGTGAAGGATGATTTGTGATATATCTGGATTTTTTTGTCTAGAGGAGTAGTAAATTATCTCTATGCTTAGTAACAATTGAGGCAATTGATTTTGGCTGGGTGGACAGGAGTGGTCCTGGTTGTTCTGCGTGTTTATCTGTTTGTTAAGTCGTGACGTATCGGTGACGTCTGAAATACTGTTTCCGGGTCCAAACCACCACTCGTTTGAGTTGATAAAATATTAAATTATGACCCCTTTTTTAGTCATATCACCAGTGTTGCCAACTATTTCCAATGAAAAGTAGCAAAAGCCTGCCTGAAAAGTAGCTAAATGTTGCCAGATGACGTCACGCACTAATATGCATATCAGTGACGTCAACTGACAAGCGTAAGCCCATCATGTCTCTGCTCTCTGAGGTGCCATGTATTATATTATGTTAAAGCATTGCATCCAGACACACAATTAGGTTCTTATTAACATAATACTTTGCATGATGACATCATTGCGTAATCGCAACTCCAAACTACATCTGTATGTGGTATACAAAACAATTAACGTTTTTTCAAATTGACTGGCCATCTTACCTAAAACATTATTTGAAATATGCCCATTTAGAGTTGTGTGAAAAATCTAGTTTGTAAAATACAAACACTTTTTGATAAGATTTTTTTAATTTTTAAATATAACACTGATAATGAACAGTTACATTCTTTTAACAATCACATTAACACATTTGTGAAAGTGACAGTTATAGCACTACTGGAATATATTGCTACCTAAATTACCTACAGTTATACATGTTAACAAATATCAGTAAATCAACAGTTATGAAAAACAATCCTGAGCTAGCTTCCTGAGACCTGTCTTTCCATTACAAAATTGTCACGTTTAAAATCTGATTTCTTTCTGATCTTCACTGCCTGTTAGATTTACGATATGAAGTGGGTCTTAGATTGGACAAGAAGCACTGCATTAAATTTAATTTCCCCCGCCATGGCAGCCGCTGCTCTTTTGAGTCACTTTTTAAAAATTGCTAAAATGAATGAATGTTAATGAATGAATGAACAAATGAATGTTAAAAAATGCTACATTTGTTGCTAGGTGCTTTTATGAAAAAAAAAGCTGCTAGGGTAGTATGAAAAGTTGCTAAATCTAGCAACAAAATTGCTAAGTTGGCAACACTGCATATCACGCATTAAAGTGAATTTTATATAAAATCATTGTGTACACTACAGTCTCTGGACTTGCTGCATCACAGACATCAATATTTTATCAATTTATGAACAATGAACCACTTTCTGGCCATTGGATATTAGTCATGGTTGTATATAAATATAAATATATGAATATATATATATATATAGTGATCATGATTTTCAAAAGTATTGCATCGCTTCGCTTTGTAAATGTTCATTATTGCCATTTGTCGAGTCTCCCCATGCAGTTTGATAGAGCGCTTGGACCTTGAACCCGCTTTGCGTAACATCACACTTACCAAGCGGATTGTTTTTGTTTATCCCTGTGTTGTCCTATGCCACACCCTTGTTTATCCCCATGTTAGGCTGGGCTGTGCAATTTCCATGCAGTTTCAAAGCATACAGTGCAAAGCCAAAGCTCACGATTCATGTGCACATTTTACATGATGCGACTGGTCAGAAACAACTTGGCTGGTCATACTATGGCTGTTTCTCAATAGAAATTACTTAAGAGAGCTTTAGTCTGTGTGTTCTCATCCAACATAATCATCAACCACCAAAGTTCAATTCCTCGATATTGACAATGAATCGAATGCAGTCTTGAGAGTAGCACTTGCGCAAAGTCCCAGAAATCTTTAGCCATTATGGCTAAATAAAGGAGGAGGGAAGCATTGCACATTTTATATTTACTATTATTTTGATTTCAGAGATATACCTGGTTTTTCAGGAGTTTTCCTAACTGGGACAGTGAAATTAAACATTCACATGAACATTGCATAAGTGCATGTAAAAGCATTTATTTGATGATATTCACATTCAAATCTGTTCTATTTGCATTGTGAAAAGTAGTCTGTAAATGCCTCTGTGCATGTTGTATACATTGAAAAGGGGGAAAAAACAATGCATCATTGTATGAATGCAATAAGGTTTGAATTATTTTCCGTTAAAACCCGCAATGGTCATGCAACTAACAGGAAGATCGCAGCATCTCATATGTCACAGGATGCATTCTGTGCTCTTGTGGTCTTCCGAGATCATACTTTTGAGTTAACTTGGCAAGACCGGTCTGTGTCAGAACACAAGTCTGTTTTCTGCATTCTTGGTATTGAGAAACAGCCTGTATGTGTGAAATCAACATGGCACTTCCCCTTCTAAAAACTAATTTGGTGCTTCAATCTATACTGCTAACCAGATTTAAATATGAAGTTATTAGAGATGCGTGTGCTTGTGTTTATTGCGATGGGCAGCAAGACACCAGTGTAATGGTATAATATAATTAAATAATGAGCCATGTGAGCAGAAGAACTTAAAAGTTCTAAACAGTTTGATAATAAGCTAAACTTTTCAACATTTGTTGTAATGTCTACCCGCATAATATTTGTCAAATCAAATATATGTTCAAATTTACCAGGGTGCATGTAACTTGTACAATCATTAGTCTCTCAGTCAGAATAATGACCATGTCTATTATCATACGCTCCTAGTGTAGCAGAGGTACAATCTGTCATTACTGTGGTACTGTCAATACTGTCATTAGTGTGGAACCTTTTCAAAATACATGCTTTTGTCCTTATTGGTGTCTTAAAGTTATATATTACTACCATAAGTGTACATATTAGTCCCTAAAAAGTACAAAACTGCACCCTTTTAAAACTGTAGCAATATCACAGTGTGGATTATGTTACAATTCAGTACAATACTATCATGCCAACATCAGCATTTTTCAAAATGTCTTGCTTTTCATGCAAGAGTTAGCTTCTTAGGAACAGGATGTGGCAATTGTGGGTAAGCACATACATCTGCCGAGCAACACTGCTACCTGAAAAAATATATGAATGTTAAATGCAATTAAAAATCACTTTGGATAAAAAAATGTCTAATGAAAATGTCAGGAAATATTACAAGGGATAAAAACAACAAACATCCCACCCTCCATCATTATTTCAAGAGTTCACACTCACAATAAAGCATACTTGGCATGCTGTCCCAGGAGAGAGCCCTGAGCTCAGAACATTCTTGAGCCCGGGGCTCCCTCCTGTTAGAAGGAGAGAGGAGAGTTTGAGTTCAGGTAAGTCTCGAAAACTCCCCTGCTTGTGAACGTGCTGAGATACGTCTGACTAGAGTTGCCATAAGATGCTATTTTAAAGTAGTCAATTTACTTATGTTATACGATTTTGGACGGTGGGAGGAAACCGGGGAACCCGGGGAAAACCCACGCAAACACGGGGAGAACATGCAAACTCCACACAGACATGCCGATTGGCTCAGGGAGGGCCCGAACCAGCTGCATTCTTGCTGTGAGGCAACAGTGCTAACTAATGGGCCGCTTTAATGCCCTATTAGAGAAGGGGAGGAAGGTGGGATTCTTCAAGACGAAGATGACTGGAGTAGAAAGCTCTGGTAATTTATAGTGTCAGGATTCATCTGATTGGTTCAATACACAGAGCTGATGTAGTACCAGCTGTGTTCAATCATAAGCACATGATCCTCTCGACATTATTTTATAAATAAACCCCACTTGTTTTCACAGGAAATTTGCCAAGCTGAGGATCTGGTGAAAGCTGATTTGTCAATGGATTCATTTACCATAAACTTCATCACCTGGAATATTAACGGACTTAAGCAAAACAAACATCAGAAATTTAAAGAACTTCAATGCGCTGATGTCGTTTTCTTACAAGAGACACACATTGGAGCAGGAGATGAACATGATATAGAAGGTTTAAAAGACGACTGGAATGTTTTCTATACAAAGTACAACTCTACCAGCAGAGGAACTGCCATTCTAGTCAAAAAGAGTCTAGATTTCAAACGTTTAAGTGTCGAGAAAGATAATTGTGGTAAATATGTTGTGTTGAAATGTAAACTGAAAGGTTGCCTGTACACTCTGGTTAGTGTTTATATCCATCAGACAGACACAAAAACGCTTGATAATCTTTCAAGATACCTGCAGACAATGACCACTGGGCTGCTGGTGATTGGTGGAGATTTCAACACAACTCTCAATCAATTTATCGACAAAAAATGGAATACAGGCAAGATGACAAAAAGCAAAACAAACAAACTGCTCTTATGTGTGGAGAATTTCATGGAATCTCTTCAGCTGGCTGATGTCTGGAGAAGAAAGAACCCCGCAAAGCAGGAGTTTACATACTACATAAGCGATCGTCCGGTGTCCAGACTGGATTACTTCTTCATTCCTGATGAATGTATG
>CAIGQQ010006515.1:506733-532958 GCA_903798035.1 Danio albolineatus | reverse complement strand
ATATATATATATATATATCAATCATATAGCATATATGTATTTATATCTATCATATACAGTTGAAGTCAAACTTATTAGCCCCCCTGAATTATTAGCCTCCCTGTTGATTTTTTCCTCAGTTTCTGTTTAACGGAGAGAAGATTTTTTTCAACACATTTATAAACATAATAGTTTTAATAACTTATTTCTAATCACTGATTTATTTAATCTTTGCCATGATGACAGTAAATAATATTTGACTAAATAATTTTCAAGACACTTCTATACAGCTTAAAGAGGCATTTAAAAGGCTTAACTATAGATTAATTAGATTAGCTAGGCAGGTTTGGGTTAATTAGGCAAGTTATTGTATAACGATGGTTTGTTCTGTAGACTATTGAAAAATATATATATCTTAAAGGGGCTAATAAATTTGACCTTAAAATGGATTAAAAAAAAAACAAACTGCCTTTAATCTAGCTGAAATAAAACAAATAAGACTTTCTCCAGAAGAAAAAAATATATTATTAGACATACTGTGAAAATTTCCTTGAGCTGTTTAACATCATTTGGGAAAAATGTAAATACGAAGAATTTTTTTTTAAAAGGGGGCAAATAATTATGACTTCAAATGTGTGTGTGTGTGTATAATTCTCTTTTGATTTAAATCATTGAACTATATAAATATTCTTTCAATTATCTGTAGAAATCCCAAAGCGGCAGGACCTTCTCAAGAACACCAACAAGAGCATTAAGAAGGAACTAACCAGAGATTATGTCAATCAAGCAAAGTTTGAACTAGATTCAAATGAAGAAATGGTACAAAATTGCTGATCATTTACAGATGTCTACTTATATCAGTTAGTAAGTTCATTCAGTAATTCACTGCTGTGTTTCTTTGTTATTTATAGGCAAAGATTAAAGCTGCAGTTCGTAAAGATTACTATGAGAGCCTTGAAAAAGCACTGGAGGAACTGAACAGTCAGTTTGATTCACATTATGAGATTATAGAACAATGCCTCTCAAAAGGAGTGGAGAAATCAGTGGAACAGTGTGTCAGAACCATAAAACCTGTGATTGAATCTGTAAGTGTGATTCTGTTGTAAATGTAGTGTGAATATGTATGAAAGGCAGGGGTGTAATGATACATCGACATATCGGGAGCATAAAAATGTGCTTATGCTTATCACTGATGTAAACAATATGATTTGCCATTTTGAGCGTATTCATATCACTTCACTTTTACCACATTTTATGTTACAGCCTGATTCCAAAATGGATTATATAATTTTATTTCCTCAAATTTTTTTCCACACAATACCCAATAATGACAGTGTGAAAAAAGTTGAAATTGAAATTGTTGCAAATTTATTAAAAATAAAAAAGCTGAAAAATCACATGTACATCAGTATTCACAGCCTTTGCTCAATACTTTGTTGATGCACGTTTAGCAGCAATTACAGCCTCAAGACTTTTTGAATATGCCACAAGCTTGGCACACCTGTCTTTGGGAATTTTTGTCTATTCCTTTTTGCAGTACCTCTAAAGCTCTATCAGGTTGGATGGGAAGTGACGGTGTGCAGCCATTTTCAGATCTCTCCAGAGATGCTCAATTGGACTTAGTTCTGGGCTCTGGCTGGGCCAGTCAAGGGCATTCACTGAGTTATCGTGAAGCCACTCCATTGATATTTTGGCAGTGTGCTTTGGGTCATTGTCCTGCCGGAAGATGACCTGCTGCCCCACTCTGAGGTCAAGAGCACTCTGAAGCAGGTTTTCATTTAGGATGTCTCCGTACATTCATCTTTCCCTCTGTCCTGACTAGTCTTCCAGTTCCTGCTGTTGAAAAACATGACCACAGCATGATGCTGCTACCACCATGCTTCACTGTAGGGATGGTATTGGGCTGGTGATGAACGGTGCATGGTTTTCTCCAAAAATAACGCCTGGTATTCACTTCAAAGAGTTCAATTTTATTTTCATCAGAGTAGAGAATTTTGTTTCTTATGGTCTGAGTGTCCTTCAGATGCCTTTTGGCAAACTCCAGGCGGGGGGTGGCTTCCGTCTGGCTACTCTACCATGAAGGCCTGACTGGTGGATTGCTGTCCAGATGGTTGTCCTTCTGTAAGGTTCTCCTCTCTCCACAGAAGAACGCTGGAGCTCAGACAGAGTGACCATCGGGTTATTGATCACCTCCCTGACTAAGGCCCTTCTCCCCTGAACACTCAGCTTAGATGGCTGGCCAGCTCTAGGAAGAGTCCTGCTGTTTTAGCAAAAAAATTTCTATAACCTTCTCCAACCTTGTGCCTGGAGACAATTCTGACTCACAGGTCTACAGACAATTCCTTTGTCTTCATGCTTGGTTTTTGCTTTGATATGCACTGTCAACCCTGGGAGCTTATACAGACAGATGTATGCCTTTTCAAATCATGTCCAATCAACTGTTCATGCATAATGACAGGGCATGAGTGTTCTGTGTGAGAATAAACAAGTACAGTGTAAGTGCCAGTACACATTAGACCAGGGGTGCCCGAACTTTTTCTTGTCAAGGGCCAAAAACCAAACTAGATTGAGGCTAGTGGGCCGAAGGTAAATATCATTGTCATGGGTACTTCCTAATTTATTTACTAATATTAAAGAATAAGGAGAAAACATTGCTTTGCATTAACTAATACAGTATACATTTTTAAATGTTTTTTAATGAACTTATTACAGTAAAATCAATCTGATTTATTAAAGACTGGTGTTACACTAGTCAAGCTGCACCTGATTTTGAATTGATTTGCTTGCAGATGTCTTCTGCATTGTCCTCTATCTGTCGAATGACAGTATTTACATTTTTACAAAGTATTTACATATAACATTTGAATAAAACATTTAATTTCAGCTGGCTTTTTTTTTGTTAAAATATAAAAATTCTGTCAAAATAATTTGCCCCAACCTTGCCCATCATTCTTATTCTCTTCTCAAATGGGATGGTAGGTCAAATCAAAGGTTACAATGGGCCAATTTTTGGCCTGTAGGCCATAGTTTGGGCATCTCTGCTCTAGACTATATATACAGTAACGCTGATTATAGTGGATGATGGAATATGATGGCAAATGTCTGATTTTACCAGTGAAAATGTACAAGCAAGCATATGTGTCAAACATAATTAATAACTCATCTATAGAAGGACTGTCATAACTCTCCAGAGCATTGAGGACCAGGACTAAATTGGATCAGGATTTAAATTGGATTTAAATTGGATTAAATTGGACCAGGACAAATTTAAAGTCTATTCAAGTCCACCACCCCAAGTCTATAAATAAATTTAGCATTTTAACCAACAGTAGGCCTACATGCTGTAATATGATACTGAGAAAGAACATTAATACTGATATTAAACATTTAATAGTATAAATGATTGTACTGTGAGTTCAGTATCAAGATACAGATCGAATCACGAGTCATCACACCCCTAATGAAAGATAATGTTCTTTTCTGTCTGGCCATTCTAAATATAATGCTGTGTTTTGTATTGTAAATCAGGTGAAACCATCTGATAAAACCCTCCAAGCATTGTGCAAGAACAGAGGATGTTACTGGCCAAAAAACAAGGATGCACCTGTAGATCTAAACAAGTGCTTGGCCAAACACATCTACGACAACATCGATGAGGAGTTCAATTTGATATTTCCGTAAGTTTTGCCGTCATTCCCCATCAAATTTACATCCAGAGTTTTTGCAATTTTTTTTTACAGTGATAATTAAACAGTATGGTGGTGTATTAGTGACACATTAAAAAAAGATTACAAAGATTAAAGGTCAAAATTACGATAATAAAGTTGCAATGTTACGGAAATAAAGACATAGTGATAGGAGATTAAAGCAAAAACAAAGCTGAAATATTACAATAGTTATTTAAGTTTTAAGAATAAATATTTTGCAATATTTTGAAAAAAATTATTCATAGCAAAAGGGGTGTGAAAGATTTGGTTAAATCCTACTTTAGGTTAGGATTTAGCAATAAGGATATTCTTTGTCTTTTGGCTTAAAAGTGGCACTAATAAGCTGTCAAAAAACAGAGTAAATACACTGAAGTATAATCATATCTACATTAGCTTGTGGTATAGATGTGTTTACAAATTTGTCTGTTGTAGGTGATATCATGTACCACAAACTAATGGTAAAACAATGGTTCTCACTAGTATATTAAAGAAGAATTCATATGTTCTGAACAATGTATGATAACAAGATTTTACGTATTAAAGGTTGTAATATTCTATTTTTGTTTAATTCATTTTCATTAGTGTTGATAGTAAAAACAGAACAGGGAGGTCAGTGCAAGGACAGATCGATAAGTTCAGTATCATTCAGAATGGCACTGTTTACCCTCCATCCTCCATGTTGTACATTCAGAAGTTCATGAAAACAGAGGTGAGTTGTAATTTTTATTTCAGTTCATTTATTTATCATCTATCTAAGTAACTTGTTTCACTGGTGGGGAAGAAATATTGGGTAAAATAGTGGCTTTTACTATTTTGCATTCTGACATGATACCTCAATAATACCCCATAATCAAACTGTAGCTGTAATTTTGCTCACAGCAAGCCTCCATAAAAGAACCAGTAGAAAGAGCTGTTTTGACATTTCCTGGCACTGGTTAGTCAAGTTTGATTGGAGTTTAAGTCCAGCGAAGGATGGTTCCAGAAACCAGGTAAAAACGATACCCCACAAAAATAGCAGCGTGATCCCATGGCAAAAGCATTTCAAGTCTACCGACTTCTCTCATAGACTCGTGCCAGAATGACATTAAGATTGGCAGAAATATATACTGCGGCCTCTGGTAGATTTATTAGAAATGCGACGTATGTGTCACAGAGACAAACTCCGTGATATCCTCCTCTGACCAGCAGAGGGCACCCTCACCTCATTATTGACTGTCTCTCTGGTTACGCCTCACTACGGGTGCTTTCACACTAGCACTTTTGGTCCGCACCCGGGTTTGTTTGACATCATAGTATGGTACGTTTAGCTAGTGTGAACACGTCTTCTGAACTCGGGTGCGCACCCGTGAACCGTACCCGAGTCCCCCTGAAAGAGGTGGTCTGGGGTACGGTTCATGTGAACTCTGGTATGGTTCACTTGTAGTATGAATGCAATCGTACCAAAAGCCGGAAGTAAACCGTCAACAGTACATCAAACTATACTTTTTATAACGTTCATTCGTGTGTGTATGTGTGTGTGTGTGTCTGAGTATCACGCGCTGACAAGTGCGACTAAGCCAGAGCAAACACAGTGATAATGCTTGTCTCCTCCAAAAACTTCTGAACGTGTATAATATGTGTGCGGCAGATAGACGCGAGCCGCTTTCTGTATGTTCTAAACCAAAAGGTTCAGTAAAAGCGAAACAACCGTGATGAGCGGACGTCTTTCCATTTTGGCGCTTCGCTTTCGTGTCTGTTGCCTGGCAACAGACGTACACAAAACATCGGCTTGATGACGCAAGCGTACCGGGGTTCAGAAGGAAAAAAGACAGTGTGAACACAAACCAACCAAGAAGGCGGCAAGGGGGACAATCGAACTTGGGTACGGTCCAGGCAATTGAACCAAGTGTGAAAGCACCCTGAATTTCCCATCTTGTCCACCCTGATTACGGGTCCAGCTGAGAACATTTCAGCAGCTATTTAAGCAGACTGGTTTCACTTGCTCTTTGCGAAGTCTTGTTTGCCTCACGTCTATTAGCAATTTCGTGTTTATGCCTTCCTGTTGTGACCCTGCCTGCCTACCGTTTACAAATTTTGCTACCTGCCTTTTCTACTACTGAATCACATCTCGCACTCTGATTGTTTGCTGCCAGCCCTGACCATTAGCCTGTTGTTTGATCACGCCTCTGTCTATCCTGCTCCATTGTGTACACCGGTCCCTCAAAAAACACTGCCTTTCTGACTACGATACCAATAAAAGCCAGCAAATGGATCCCAATCTGTGTGACGAATCATTACAGTATGAGAAAATGTGCCATAGTTACGTATATTTGAGATTGTCAAAAATGTACACAGTGGCCTCTAGTTGATTTGTGAAAACAAAAACTGCAAGAAGATGTAGTCCAGGGTACATATTGTTCAGATCTGAAAAATGTAGCCCAGAGCACATAATTTGCCCAGGCTGTGCACATGGCTCCTCAACAGCATAAAAGTGAAATAGTGGATTTTATTCTCTTAATTTTTAATTTGACTTTAACCCACTGAAAAGAAAGTGTCATGTAAAATGTGTTAAATGCTAAACATCGTTCTCTTTTATTTTTCTATTGCTGAGGGCCTAAAGTTTAATGTAAAGAATGTTATTACTTTTGTATTAAATGCATTAGTAAAGTCCCCCATTCTCTCTCCATCCTTTTTTTTTTTTTTGCAAACTGAAGTATGGTCACCCGAAATAATAACAAAAATACTTATTACTTTTGTAACACAAGAATAAGAGTAGTAATAGTAATAATTTATTTGTTTTACCTTCATGAAAAGGAAACCAAAGTGAAGACACGCCTAAAAAAATATGTTGTTCATAGAAAGAAGGAAATTTACTCATCGATCCAAGCAACAATTCAGGATCAAATGACTGCTGGCTATAAAAGTAAGAACATGTTAAACACATAATAATGTCAGATTACTAAACTGTTTTCACATGGGATTGTACAACAAAACATCTGCTGGCTTTAAACTCACTGAGTCATGTATAATCAATTACCATTTTTTTCAGACTTTGAGACATTCTGTATTTGTGTTGCATTAATGCTCAGAATGTGAATAAATGTGGCCTTTACAGAAGCTGCAGAGAAGAGAGGAAAAGGAGCCATGGGAAGGAGAGAGAACACAATAATAGAAACAATTGAAATGTTAAAACACAACATGTTCGAAGAAGCAAAAATGCAATTTCTGAATAAGTTCATATCCATGACGGTAATTGTCTTTTCAATAGTCTTTGAATATTTGCTTCTTTTCTGAAAATATTTATAAACCATACAAAACAATATGATTTTTATATATATACCTTGAGTACATACAGTATATTTATTTTTTTGTTATTTCTTTTCAAAGAGCTATATAGGCGAGACCCTTAAATCTGAGCTGAGCAAATCAGTGGAGCGCTCATTCTCATAAAGCAGCAAAGCTTCCCTGATGGGTAAGAGAATATACAACAATTAAGAATCATTTTTAGAACGAGTACTTGAGAGAGATTATTCTGAATCCTGTTCTCGCTTACAATTCACTTTACAAAATATTTTCATCATCAAAATGACATATTGCATGTTTTAGAATATATCCAATATACCTGTACAGTAAATGTTGCATAAAAATAGCTACAAATGATTTTGAAGTCAGGCTGATATATCTGGTTTTTCTAGATGTATCAAAAGACATTGAAACCCTGGAGACACTGTCTGAATACATCCCATAAATCTGACTAGAGTCATCATTTTAAAGCAGCGACAGGAGAGCATCTCCTGCATTTCAGCATCTCCAGTTACTGCTGAATGAAACCTTTGGGTGAATGTCTACTGTTGAGTTAAAACTTGTCTGTTTAGTCACATACTGTATGACTTGATACTGGTGTGAAAAATACTTCTTTAAATGTGTAGTTTTATTTTTTTTTATGTAAGAGAGCTTAAACCTGCTAAAGGAGAGTACTGAAATGAATTGTACTGTATGTCACTTCATATGTACTGTAAGATGCATTTAGATTGTACCACTGATTGTTGTAATTTGTTGCAAATGTTAAATCTAGCTAATACACATTGAAAGGGTGATCATTTATTTTGTATTAAAATCATTTAAAGTTGTCTCAAATTGTTTATTATTTTATTTGATGTTATATCAAATAATGCATTGCACACAAAATAAATGAATTATTAAAACGATGGAGTTAATCCTTAAATTGCAGTTAAAACATTAACATAGAAACTTTGTACGAATTCATGTAAACATTGACTAATCATTGAATAAAAAAACGTTTTTTGCAGTTATTCAGTACTTGTGTGAAATTTTTTAAATGGCATACTTTTTCCTGTTTGCTGTGTAAAAGAAATATATGTGTGTGTGTTCTATAAATCCAGATCCCCATAGTTTTTAGCGATTTTGTTTCGTGTTTTTTTGCGATAAAATGACTGATTTTGTGGTGATAATTCCCAGAGATTTGCAGACAATTTTGCAATAAATATATATCTTGATGGGCCAGATGGATGGTCCCGTGGCTGGATCGGTAAAGGGCAGAGAGCTCTGTCCGACTCAAACGCCAGCAAGGTGGAGGTGGAGTACTGGTTTGGGCTGGTATCATCAAAGATGAGCTTGTGGGGCCTTTTCGGGTTGAGGATGAAGTCAAGCTCAACTCCCAGTCCTACTGTCAGTTTCTGGAAGACACCTTCTTCAAGCAATGGTACAGGAAGAAGTCTGCATTCTTCAAGAAAAACATGATTTTCATGCAGGACACTGCTCCATCACACGCGTCCAAGTACTCCACAGCGTGGCTGGCAAGAAAGGGTCTAAAAGAAGAAAAACTAATGACATGGCCTCCTTGTTCACCTGATCTGAACCCCATGGAGAACCTGTGTTCCACCATGAGATTTACAAGGAGGGAAAACAGTACACCTCTCTGAACAGTGTCTGGGAGGCTGTGGTTGCTGCTGCACGCAATGTTGATGGTGAACAGATCAAAACACTGACAGAATGCATGGATGGCAGGCTTTTGAGTGTCCTTGCAAAGAAAGGTGGCTATATTGGTCACTGATTTGTTTTTGTTTTGTTTTTGAATGTCAGAAATGTATATTTGTGAATGTTGAGATGCACATTATTAGTCACCTGCACACACAGATATCCTCCTAAAATAGCTAAAACTAAAAACAAACTAAAAACTACTTCCAAAAATATTCAGCTTTGATATTAATGAGTTTTTTGGGTTCATTGAGAACATGTTTTTTGTAAAATTAATCCTCAAAAATACAACTTGCCTAATAATTCTGCACTCCCTGTATATAATGTATTGCTTAAAAACTAAAATTAATGAATTCTAAAAAATGCATTTAATCAATGATGTAAATTGCAGTTAAATTAATCATTGTTTGTAAAGCTTGATATTAATTCATATAACCAGGGCCGGCCCTCCCTAAAAGCAAACTAAGCAGCTGCTTAGGGCCCTGCTGCCACTAGGGGGCCTTGACAACATGCTAATGGTGTGAGCCGTTTTCTTGCTGAAATCGTTTTATTTGCATTTTAAAAATTATCTTCATTGGCACTGCTTTAGTACTTAAATATTGATAAGATTTCACTGAAAAGTAAAAAAATTATAGCTTTATTAAAGTTGAAATTGTTTTCGTGTGAAAGGTCATGTGATCAACAGGAGGCTTGCGGCATTTCATTTCTCAAATGGGTTCTGTTCTCGCTGTTGTGAGTTTGTTCCTCCAAGTTAACCTGCGAGACCGACCGGTACCACAAGAATGACACAGACACAGCCATGGCCTTTGCTTCGTTGCCTGCCCTAATATATACATGATTTATTTTGGAAATTAGACACTAAAATGAAACGAATCTGACGTTATTCTTCAGGTGAAGAAAAACTGAGGGGAAAAACGATGACGAGAACAGACAAAAGCACAAAATCATTTTTAGCATCGCTTTTAAGTGCTAATGATGAGGTTAAAGACATAATCTAATAGCACATTTATTGAAAATTGCCAATTACAGATTATTAAACGTTGTCTACTTTTCTGAAATATTTAATATTTTCTGTTATACATTTTTTATGATTTTACTGAAATGCAATAGTACTGAAGTGTCTTTCACTGACATATTTGGCACACTGGTAATATTTTTCCTAAGACTTGTTTATAATGTTATGTAAAGGCAGGACGCCAAAATTATTCTGTTTAGGGCCCCCAAATTTACAGGGCCGGCCCTGCATATAACCATTGACTAATCATTAAGTAAAAAAAATCTTTTGATGTTGGCACCAGTGGTGTAGTGGTTAGTGCGTCGACACATGCACTCCGGTGCTCTTGGCGACCAGAGTTCGATTCTGCCTTGTGGTCCTATGCTGATTCTTCCCCTCTCTCTACTCCCCATGCTTTCCTGTCAATTCTCTACTGTCCTGTCTAATAAAGGTGAAAACCCCGAAAAAATTATTATAAAAAAAAAAAAAGCTTATAATGTGATTTAGTACTAATTAAATGTGTCTTTTTATGTGTGTTTGGGTTGAAATGTTAAAATGAATTATTTCTTAAATGCACCGTAATGCAGATGTGGACGGTTTGATATCCATTAAGTAAAAGATCATAACCAGTTATTATGTACTGACGTCATTTATCTCATATTCACTTCATCACGGTAGCATATTATGGCGAGTGTGAGTAATTTAAATGCTCCAAATCCTTTAAAAACAGGCAACTTTGCACAGTTCACTGCTTGTGAGTTTGCTGGGACAGTTTTTCACTGACACTGAAGTAACAGCAGAACCCAGAAGCCACTATTTCACTGCTAGGGAGAAAATTAAAGCTGTAATCTTATATCACACTCTCTCACTGTGGATCTTTGACCTGCTGGCGTGTTTGTGAGGTAACCTTTCCTCTCGGCTGTAACAGTGATACTTGTGTATGCAGGCATGAGCTTGTCTGCAGAGCGAGATTTCTCCACTGCTCTGTGAAAAGCGCTGACAGATATATTTTTAAGAACTCCCTTAACAAACTTCAAAAAGCAAGTGGGAGTAATATTTAGATTTGTTTTCTTACTGTAAATGCTCCTGTTCCCCTGTTTTGATACATTTAATTTCATGTTTTCTTTGAGCTGGTAAAATTAAAGGTACGATTCATGTATCGGAATGCTTGTATTAAAAGACAAAATTATATTCCTGTGTTGATAATATTCTTTTGGCTTATCATAAAATATCATTCAATATTAACTTAACTTTGATGCTGAAAATGAATTACCTTATGGAAAACTCATGAATGTTCATGTATGTATGTACGCTCTGTCAGGTGTCACAGAAACTTCCAGAACACTGGAAACTGATGCTATTTTGTTATCCTCTACTCAAGATTCGTTTTCCTGACAACTTTTCCTCTACTGGTTGTCTTTAAGGCGATGCTCATCAGATATCAATAGGACGAACTGACCCATATTTTAAATGTGAAAAGATATGGTTACTCAAACCTACAATGTAAGAAGCTGATGTCTTCAACTTCTTTATTTGCATAGCACAGTTTAATGCAACTTAGATCACCCAAAGTGCTTCACATGTAAAATTAAAATGTACATATGATATGGACAACACAGTACAAACATTAAATAAAAAAGTTTCCACATAAAGCATTCTTTAGACTCCATCAAACACTAAACTTAAAAATATGTGTCTTCAACTGTGAAGCTCTAAAGACAAAGCCTCTTGAATGTACAGAGGGAGACAATTCCACAACTTTGGGCCTACTACAGCAAATGTGCAGTCTTTTGATTTCTTTTTTGGACCTTGGAAGAGTCAACAAAGACATTATCTGATCTAAGGAAAGAGTTTTAAAAACAGAGCTAAAATCTTAAAATTAATCCTGAACTTGTCTGGTAGACAGTGGAGAGAAGATAGCACCTGAGTGAGGTGTTCTCTTGAATCTGTCAATAACCTGACCTAAGATTCTGCACAAGCTGTAGGCATGCAAGTTTTCACTGACAGATTGCTATGTACAGTGAGTTGCAATAATCAAGTTGTAAAATGATAAAACCACTTAAAAGATTTGTTATCCACGTATGTGTAGCGTAAGTAAAAGTGTAACAGTGCTTATAGTATAAAATGGTTACAATAATGTGTCTAAATCAGTTATGTTTAGCTAATCCTGATTAGGCAAAGAAATCAGTTTTTTTGAAAACCTCAGGAACTGATAGTACTGCAAGATAAGCTACTTTAGTTCTGAAAAAGTAATAAAAGAGGAATTGAAAGGCTGAATGCAGAAATTCATCCTCTGAAATGGTATGCGGTTCCTCATCATGGTTCCTTAGAAAAAGCTCTTAGCCCTATGGCAATATAGTTTCCTGCCTAGAGGCAACTTAAAATAGGAAACGTTAAATAAGTTGGAAAATATATCTGATTATGATCAGTCAAATTTTGCAATCTTTTAGAAAAACATATACAGTAGGTACTACTTAAATATGGACATTGCCGCCGCGCCTTGTACCGCCGCCGCGGGAGAAATTGTTTTAAGGTAAGACCGCAGTTTGCGACTTTGCCGCCAGGGGGCACAAGGGGACGGGATGCGAACGGACAGAAATACACAGTAGCTGTAAATACCCTGCAACTTCTGAAGATGAAATAATAGGACAAAACATTATAATTGCTTCATTAATCATTAAAAACTTGTTAACAGCTTTATTGTTATTGTAAATGTGTTAAATGAAATGAAGATTCGTTTTGGGAAAAAGTAAAATTAAAGAAATAAAAGACCATTAAAATAAACGATAACTAAAATGAAAGTAGGTACAAACACACATACAAATAGGCCTAAACAAATAAATATATAAAGCAGTGTTTTAGCCTAAAAATAAAGAGATGTACAGTGTTTGATATTTTAAAGTGACTAAGACAGTTACTCAATAAGTGTTTTCATTTACGTTTTCATTTAGCCTACATTTTCGTTGTATTTTACTATCTAATTTTATGTCTCAATTATTGTCCATAAATAATAAATTAATAATTAAATAGGCCTAAATAATTATTTACTTAATGGCTCAGTATCTTTTTATGTTTTAATTTCAATTTCAGTGTGAAATCTAATGTGGCATAACAGCATAAAAAGGAAAGCAGTAAAAAGTTATAGCTAATTCATCAAAATCATGTTAAAATACATCCGAAGTATAAAAAGTAAAAGAGCTCATCAAAACAGTCTGTCTGCTATTTTATATAGACCTGCTATATTTAAAAGAAACATGCAAAGGGGGCTATATTTAATTAATTTCTGTTTCTGTCACTGGCGGTTCAATGCGCGCGTCTGAGTTGTTTATATTAATTAATATATTATTTACCTTTTCTCTCGGTATGGCATCTGTGCGCGCGCTGTCAGCTGAATAAAGGCCTAAATTACATCTAAAAGGCAACTACTGAGCGGTCATATGTGTTGTTCTTTTTAAGATAACCACCTATTTCAATCATGAGGAGATGCCGACAGCTTGAATTCAATTCTAAAAATGTTATTTATCTCGGAATAAGAACAATTCACTAAAAGGCCGATTTCATTCAGACTTCGTAAGAGAGAACCTTGGCTGTGGCATACAGGCTATATAAAACGGATTCTAATAAATAACATAACTGCCGTTTTCATTTACATTTTCGTTGTATTTTACTTTCTAATTGTATGTCTCAAAATAAAAATAGAGAGATAGTGTTTGATATTTTAAAGTGACTAAATAGGCTTTTTCATTTAGCCTACGTTTTCATTTACATTTTCGTTGTATTTTACAACGAAAGGTAGCACTGTTTGCACGATTTGATTTATTTGAAGGACCATTGATATAAATCAAATCGTGCAAACAGTGCATTTTATGGGTGAGTGGAACTACCTGAAACTACCTTCTTTTCTGTCATCTAGTCCTGCCCAGTTTAAGACAGGCTATTCCATAAAACGCTTACAGTATAAACCACACATTATAGGCTAGGGGTCTTTTCGCTTATGATCGCCCTTTTGTCTCCCTTTTAATAAGGCTGTTGCATAAACCACCATATTAAAGACACAGCAGTGAGTAAAGGTTGCAGAGAGCTTTTGTAAAGTTTAAAAGGTGTGTTTGGGCGCGATACTCAGTGGCGGTGCTAGCTTGAATGGCACCTTGGGTGAACCACCCCATAAATGCCCCTCCTCCCTCAATCTTATAAATAGATGGTTTATAGAAGTTTTAGAGGGTTGCATCTAGTTAATATAGAAAAGGACCATTTAATCGTATGCAAATACTTTATAAATAATGTTTCTAAACTCCTCCATTGTTTGTTGTTATTTAGAAAATATCTCAAATATTTTTTTCAGACAGGTTTTTGTAAAATTAAAGTTGAAAATGGCTTGAAACGGTTTAATTAATTTGTATATACCAAAATTGTTATAGCTGTATTTCGTTGCGCTCAGCAGCTATAATAAAATTTCAGTTTTACATTTTTCACGTCATATAAAAACATAGACACTTGTTTGAGGACATACAACACATTTTTTTCCAAATCTGTTTATAAAGCATGCGCAGGACTGGATGACAGTTTCTGCTTTCACTCATCCAAAAAATGCCCTGTTTGCACAATTTGATTAATATCATCGTATCCAAATACTTTATAAAAATATTTCAAAACTCCATTGTTTATTGTTTAGAAAATATATATATATTTTTCAGATATAGGCTTTTGTAAAATGAAAGTTTAAAATGGCTGCAGCGGTTTAATTTATTTTCATTTTCTACATTGTATATGTGCAACAGTTACCAGTTTTAATAATAGTAATACTACTACTACTACTACTACTACTACTACTACTACTAATAATAATAATAATAAGCAATTATAGACTATTCAGCAAGTTATTCCCTCCAGCAGTGACAACGTCCTGCAAGCATAAAGAGATTATCTGAGGAGAATCGCGTTTTAACAAATATATAAATATATTCATTCATTCGTTCATTCACTCATTCATTTTCTTTTCGGCTTAGTCCCTTTATTAATTTGGGGTCGCCACAGAACCGCCAACTTATCCAGCATATGTTTTACACAGCGGATGCCCTTCCAGCAGTAACCCATCTCTGGGAAATATAAAAATATATATAAGCTAATTTATAATGAGCTTAAATTGTATATATTTTTTCATTAGCGGCGTTATTCTGTGTGCCGCATTTATGACCCAGATGTGTAGCCAGTAAACATTAAAATGTGCTTTTAGAAACTTAAAATATTAATATTTTATGTTGGCTATGTTTAGGATATGGTATAGAATGGCATACAGTGTAAAAAACAAACATTTTGTCCCGTAGACCGAAGCCGAAATAGGCCGGCTATACGATTGTTTTTTTTCATAGTGATATGCAGACCAGGATGTCTTGCATTGCGAATTATATTTTTCCACACTATAGGCTAGCCTATGCCGTGCAACAAATAATAATTTTGCTTTTGAACTAGATATCCAGTCAAAGCACAACGCATCCCAGCATCATGGATATATAATTAGCTCAATATTAATTATAGACATTCGTGGATATAATGCGCTCTTTTAAACAAGCAGATTTTTTTCTTTATGCAGGCTGTTCGCTCTGCATGCGTGTGAAAGAGAAACGAGGAGAGAATGAACATGCGGTTAACTTTGCGTGCATGCCCATTTATTTAACTTCATAAACCACTAACAGCAAAAGGGAACCTATTTTTAGTGCACAAGAGTGTTTAACGTGTAGTGGCAGTTGGTCAAATATTTGTAACCTAGCCTATAATAAATAATAATTGTTGATAAAGCAAGTGAAACTGCGATCAGTGGATGCGCTCCATCGGCTCGATAACCTTTTTATTATTTTGTGCTGTGCCACGATTTTCATATCTTGTGCGCATGATGGTCAAACAAACCATGATGGTCAAACAAATCAAAACGTTCTTTTCACCCCAACGCAATTTATTAGGGCAATATAAAGGCTAAAGGGCTATACTTCTCACCATGGATTGTATCTTTTCTATAGTGAAAAATCATATTGCTAAGAAAACTAAAACCAACCAACAAAATTATAACTTAATTGAACACACCCTTTCACATATGCTACAGTACACACTTATAGTGTCATCCTATTGTGAAAAGGCAAAGCTGAAAACCTATGGTTAAGGCGCCACCCAGCAGCCAAAAGCTGTTGGCGCACTTTTTAACGAACGGCGGTAAATAGGGCGTTTTGAACTAGAGACATCTGTAATGTTGTAAGAAAGTGAAAGGTCTGTTCTGAAGCAGCTAAGTTAAGGCTTCAGAAATACCTATTGCGCCTATATCCTTGTTGGAAAACCATATTTCATTCATTCATTCATTCATTCATTCATTCAGAAAGGCTCTCAAAGCAAGCGTCTGTGACCAAAATGTGACCTCCGGTGGACAGTAACAGCCTCGAAATGAGACGCAGATTCCTCATGAGGTTATTATTTAGCAAATAATATAAATATTATGAACGTAAACATTAGGTGAGCGGGTTACATTGTTACCGCGTGTCCTAACAACACGCTAAGTGACGAGATTTGCAGTGATCAGCAATTTGGATTTTTGCCGCAGATGAAATGACAGAAATTGAAATAAAGCCATTCAGAAGCACAGAATATGCACTCACTCTTGAAATGGTACTTTTTATAATCTACACTGTTAAAAAGTACGGTTGTATTAAATTACATAAATATACTGTAAAATAACTGATAATAAATTACAGAAATTTCTTTAAATAAAATTTCTTTAAATGAAATTTCTGGTAAATTTCTGTAATTTAATATCTGTTATTTTACGAATAAATAAATAAATACATGTTTAAATCCATATATTTGTGTGTTTTTATTCCTCTTTGGGTGCATCCCAGTAAAATTTGGTAACACTTTAAAATAACTACACAGTATGAAACATTTATTAAGCATTAGAATGTAATGAATTCATTATCTGTCAAGCATTAATTCTACATTATTTGATGTTAACCATTCATAACTGCAGATTTAAATGCTCTAGTCTTGACTTATAAGTACATGTATAATTTGCTTATTGATTGTATATTCATACTTTGTTAATTATTATTTTTACATTACTAAATTAAGTATTGCATCATATACAAGCCAGTTATTGAAGGGTAGTTGGTGATTTTTAAAGATAATTAATGAGTAAGTAAATGATTAATAAATTATTCACATTAACATTTGTATATCTTATTATTGAAGCATATGCTTATAGTTAATTTGCGTGTTAATAAATGCGTTATTAACTCAACTTCATCCAGTTTTGTGACCTAATCTAAAGTGAGGACTATTAATGCTTTACAAATCCCTTATAAATGACAATTAAAAGCTCAGTTTTATTCTAAACAAGAAAAAAGAAAATAAACAACATTTATTTTATTTCTATTCATTTGAAGATACACAAATGAAACTGTGTCAAATGAAAAATAAATCTTTGGAATCTTAACTATATAAATTACTGTGCAGTTTAAACATCTCTTGATAAAATTAAAATGTTGCATCATGCTATATTGTCAAATTATTATATTGTAGCTGTTTTATCCAATTTTATGTTGTATTTTGACATTTCTGTTATTTAGCAATGGTTAAACTATACAGTAAATGTATTTTAAGATAAAATTGCAAAGATGATTTGTTCATTTGATGCTGAGCCTTTAATTGGGGATTTATTTAGCCATTTAATTTAGCCATTTACTGGGGATTTATAAAGCATAAGTAGTCCTCACTTTATATTAGGTCACAAAACTGGATGAAATTGAGTTAATAAAGCATTTATTAACATACAAGTTAACTATTACTAAATGCCTAAATAAAACAATATATATAAATGTTGATTTGAATAGTTTGTTAATCATTTACTAACTCATTCTGAATGATCTTAAAAACCCCAACTACTCTTAAATACAAATGGTTTGTGAACGATGCAATACCTAATTTAGTCATGAAAAATTAATCAGTAACAGAGTATGAAAACACAATCATTAAGCACATTGTAAATGTACATATAAGTCAAGAATAAAGCATTTGTAGCTGCAGTTATAAACTGCTTACTATCGTTTCTTTATAGAGTTAATGCTTAACAGATAATGAGTTCACTATTTGCTAATGCTGAATAGATGATTCATAGTGTGTAGTTATTAAAAAGTGTTACCTAAAATTTTGCTTAGGGCACCCTTTTGGCCAGCAGTGGCCCTGAAAGCACATGAGGTGTACCTGATGTGACGTGGTGCGTAATATATAAGAGGATCCAAGTGCAAGTTAAAGCTCTTTATTGACAAAGTCAATAATTCTCAAACACGCTAGTGAACACACAGAGCGCGCTCAGGGACTCGCAAATAACTCCCGTCTCACGGGGCAGGTGTACGCAGGTAGGAGTGGAACAAACCGATCACGGTCACAGATAAACTCCTCACCAGACCAGAGCAGACAGAGAACAATGCACAAACGATAACGAACTGACAAGAGACAAGAGACGCGCTGTCCAGATATAGTCGCGATAACTAGTTGCAGCTGTCAGACTAATCAGGACAGCAGAGCTCTACATAACACGTAACATCACACTGACGTAACAGACACACGAGGGACACCAAAACAAAACAAAACCATGTGACCACGCAGACACTCAGAAGTGCGCACACACCTACAACCGTGACACCTGAGGTGAACATTGTCAGTTCTCTGTTGTTCAGCTGCAAGAAATAGAAGCCGTTTCTAATATATTAATTTGAGGTGTTGGTTAGGACAAAAACTGCTTTTAATATGGAAAATATTCCTTCTATCAAGTTTATTTATTAATTTCAAGAGGATCACATGCTTTTGATTGCTTGTAGCCGGTCCTGTATTATTCAGTTTATGATTCACCAATCAGACGATTCCTAAGCCACTATAAATACGCTAGGTTCCATATAACAGCGATCTTCGTTTTCAAAGAATCCCCCCTTCCACCCCTACTCCTCCTCCTTTTCTAGATGTGTGGCACAGTGGCCCAGTTGTTAGCACCTAGTCCTTACCAAGCCAGCGGACGTTTCTGTGTGGAGTTTACACATTCTCCCTGTGCTCACGTGGGTTTCCAACCGGGTTTCCCGGTTTACTCCCACCATCCAAAAACATGCAATTTAAGTTAATTGAATAATCCAAATCAGCACTACAGATGTGCTTCTAGTAAGTGGTTATCTCTTAAGAGCAATCACTATCTGTTCATTAGCTACTACAGCAGGGGCGTTCTCAAGATCTACCTGACCTCAAACTCCTCTCTCGCCTTGCAGACTGGAGGGAGCCCCGGGGCTCGAGGATCTTATGAGCCCAAGGCTCTCTCCTGGGACAGCATGCCAAACAAGCTTTATAATCAATCATCAGCTAAGTGTGAACTCTTGAAATCAGCCTTGTTCTCAATCTGGCAACCTGTGTTTACATTTGTTTTGATTCAGGAATGCAATACCTAGTTAAATCACTGGGTGTCAAACTTACATACTGCACCTTTCACAGTCAAATTGTATATTTTTTATACAATTCTGCATTTTATTGTCATCAAGGGTACAGTCATTGTAACAAGGGAAACATGTTTAACATTTGATACACTGAAAAAAGATATTTCGTGTTTATAACCCTGCCCATCACTGACTCTCACAAGTTTATTTCTTTATTTTATTCTTATTATTCTTATTTTTTTTACTTTTTAGAATGAGAAAATCTTACAAATGTGATTTCAACAACTAGATGCGTTTAAAACTGTCCAGTTTGGTCTGAAATGCGTCTCAGACACCCTCGTGAAAATACAGCCGAAGTAAACACCTCACTTTTGTCTGCATGTTATTTCCTGTCAGCTAAAGCATATGCTTCCTGCACACATCTCCTCTTAGATCAAACCACATATGGTAAAGCTTTAAATGCTCTGCTTAGAGCTATGTTTTGAGTATGCAAATCAGATTGGGTGAGGATATTGTGTTGCACTGCCCATAAAGGATTGTGTACTTCCTCCATTAACCAACAGTATGTGATAGTAGAGCACTGTGTCTGTTTGCTTGAGCATCTACCTGGAACTCTACATTAATACTGGGGTACATCAAAGATTTCTGCATTCAATATATCACAATCTTTTAACAATCCTCGGGGTCATCTAGAACATAAACAGGACAAACGAGAAGGCATAATCTCTGGCCACAGGTGAGTTATTTCTTATTTACTGTGACAGAACTCTGATCATGAGAGCATATGAATTGTTCAGATGCAAAAGCCTCTAAGTAGCATCAGAAATGTTCTTCTAAAATGAGTAGTTTCTCAGGCTCCTGTATGTAGGCTGAGTAATTTCACACGGACAAGTTATTTTCACTGATTTAAAGTAAACTGAACATAAAGGAAGCTGAGAAAAATGCTCCACTTAGAAACTTTTGCATCTAAACTATCCAGAAAGAGACAATAATAATTAGACTGCATTAAATAAATGATGCCTCCAAGGACATTCATTTGTCATATTGGCAACCAACCATCCTTTGGCATGGTTTCATTTGCTGTACAATGCTGTTGTTATCATTATATGTATACTTTTGTGTGGGTATTTTTTGTTGTGTGTCAGGCAATATGAGTATGTGTTATGTTAATATATAGTTTTGTGTTTGTTGTGTGATTTTTTTGTTTTGTTTTTACTGTTAGATTGTGTAGCGTGAAGGATGGTTTGAGATATATCTGGATTTTTTTTTGTCTAGAGGAGTGGTAAATTATCTCTATGCTTTGTAACAATTGAGGCAATTGAATGTCCTTTTGGCT
Source organism: Danio albolineatus (assembly GCA_903798035.1). Classification (NCBI taxonomy): domain Eukaryota; kingdom Metazoa; phylum Chordata; class Actinopteri; order Cypriniformes; family Danionidae; genus Danio; species Danio albolineatus. Next base: position 512,510 of record CAIGQQ010006515.1, on the reverse strand, counting down.
GGGTGGACAGGGGTGGTCCTGGGTGTTCTGCGTGTTTATCTGTTTGTTAAGTCGTGACGTATCGGTGACGTCTGGAATACTGTTTCCGGGTCCAAACCACTACTCGTTTGAGTTGATAAAATATTAAATTATGACCTGTTTTTAGTCATATCACCAGTGTTGCCAACTATTTCCAATGAAAAGTAGCTTAAGTCTGCCCGAAAAGTAGCTAAATGTTGGCAGATGACGTCACGCATTAATTTGCATATCAGTGACGTCATCACATAGTATCTGACAAGCGTAAGCCCATCATGTCTCTACTCTCTGAGGTGCCATGTATTATGTTATGTTAAAGCATTGCATCCAGACCCACAATTAGGTTCTTATTAACATATTACTTTGCACGATGACATTGCGTAATCGCAACTCCAAACTACATCTTTATGTGGTATACAAAACAATTAACGTTTTATCAGATTGACTGGCCATCTCACCAAAAACATTATTTGAAATATGTCCATTTAGAGTTGTATGAAAAACCGAGTTGACTATTTGTAAAATACAAACACTTATTAATAAGATTTATTTATTTTTAAATATAACACTGATAACGAACAGCTACATTCTTTTAAACAATTACATTAACACATTTGTGAAAGTGACAACAATTATAGCACTACTGGAATAAATTGCTACCTAAATTACCTACAGTTATACATGTTAACAAATATCAGTAAATCAACAGTTATGAAAATCCTGAGCTAGCAATGGGCAATATACACATTCATTTTCAGCGGCTTCCTGAGACCTGTCTTTCCATTACAAAATTGTCATGTTTAAAATCTGATTTCTTTAAAAATCAGTGATCTTCACTGCCTGTTAGATATACGATATGAAGTGGGTCTTAGATCGGACAAGAAGCACTGCATTAAATTTAATTTCCCCCTGCCATGGCTTTAAAATATGAGTTTATTTTACCTCAGTATTTTCAATGGAATTTCTGCGCTAGCCTGTTGCTTCTGACGGCGCTAGCAGTTACAACGGTATTTCATCTCGTTTTATGCTTGAACAACTTAATACATGTTTAAGTCTGTTTAACAGAATGTATTGTAATTAGATTACAACATCGATGCTGTAAAAACAACCTTGTGAAATTGAAAATTTCACATTAATCTTTCACTGGAAGTTTATTGTTGGCTTTAAAACTCTAGCTGTGCATAGAGCCCATTTACTCTAAGCTGAGTGAAGCCTGCAGCCGCTACGCTTTTGAGTCACTTTTTAAAAATTGCTAAAAGTAGCCAAATGAATGTTAAAAATTGCTACATTTGTTGCTAGGTGCTTTTAGGAAAGAAAGTTGCTAAATCTAGCAACAAAATTGCTAAGTTGGCAACACTGCATATCACGCATTAAAGTGAATTTTATATAAAATCATGGTGTACACCAGTGTTTCTCAACTGGTGGGTCGCAACCCAAAAGTGGGTCGCAGGAACATTTTCAGTGGGTCGTGGAGGAAACGTGGAAAGCGTCACGTTGCCGAGCAACATAGAGAGTCAGCTCGTGGAGCTTTCATGTGATAAGACGCTGAAACAGAAATTCAGTGAAGTGCGATCAAACCCATCCCACTCAGAACTACGTATTGGTATGAAAGTGGCTTATCTTCCTTGGTGCAGCTTGACTCCAAGCAAAGGAACAGGTTGTAATCTTCGTGTAGCACTGTCTACCATCACTCCTGACTTTGAAACTCTTATCACATCAGTAAAGCACATCCTCAGTTATCTCATTATCTTCCCAAATTACTGTAAAGTGAAACAGATGTTTATAATTGCTGTCATATTAGATGTAAAAATGGTTATGGATGTTTTAATCATTTTACAATTGGCTGGTTTGTTCTGTTCAACAGGATCAGTGTTCATGTTTTATTAACAGTTCAGTTTTGTTTATGGTAACAACCTTTCCTTACCCTAACCACTGTTTACAGTGTTTGTCGTTTTTACTTTCTAATATTTCTATAATTTGATACATTTTGTTAAATGTCAGCAATAAAATATTGTTTATTTGTAAGTCTTGCTGATTTTCTTATGAGTTTTCTTTCACTACTTGTGTATGTTAACAAATAAATACAAATTAATTATAATTCCTAAAATTATAATACAGTTCCTAAAAATTTGGGTCGCGGCTTGATGACCATGTAAAAATGTGGGTTCCGTGGCCAAACCAGTTGAGAACCACTGGTGTACACTACAGTCACTGGACTTGCTGCATTACAGACATCAATATTTTAACAATTTATGAACAATGAACCACTTTCTGGCCATTGGATATTAGTCATGGATATATATATATATATATATATATATATATATATATATATTGTGATCATGATTTGCGAAAGTATTGCAGCGCTTTGTAAATGTTTATTATTGCCATTTGTCGAGTCTCCCCATGCAGTTTGATAGAGCGCTTGGACCTTGAGCCCGCTTTGCGTAACATCACACTTACCAAGCGGATTGTTTTTGTTCATCCCTGTGTTGTCCTATGCCACACCCTTGTTTATCCCCATGTTAGGCCAGACTGTGCAATTTCCATGCAGTTTCAAAGCATACAGTGCAAAGCCAAAGCTCACGATTCATGTGCACATTTTACATGATGCGACTGGTCAGAAACAACTTGGGTGGTCATACTATGGCTGTTTCTCAATAGGCATTTCTTGAGCGAGCTTTAGTCTGTGTGTTCTCATCCAGCATAATCATCAACCACCAAAGTTCAATTCCTCGATATTGACAATGAATCAAATGCAGTCTTAAGAGTAGCACTTGCGCAAAGTCGCAGAAATCTTTAGCCATTGCGGCTAAATAAAGTAGGAGGGAAGCATTGCACATTTTATATTTACGATTATTTTGATTTCAGAGATATACCTGGTTTTTCAGGAGTTTTCCTAACTGAGACGGTAAAATTAAACATTCACATGAACATTGCATAAATGCATGTAAAAGCATTTATTTAATGATATTCACATTCAAATCTGTTCTATTTACATTGTGAAAAGTAGTCTGTAAATGCTTCTGTGCATGTTGCATACATTGAAAAGGGGGAAAAAACAATGCATCATTGTATGAATGCAAAAAGGTTTGAATTATTTTCCGTTAAAACCTGCAATGGTCATGCAACTAACAGGAAGATCGCAGCATCTCATATGTCACAGGATGCATTCTGTGCTCTTGTGGTCTTCCGAGATCATACTTTTGAGTTAACTTGGCAAGACCGGTCTGTGCCAGAACACAAGTCTGTTCTCTGCATTCTTGGTATTGAGAAACAGCCTGTATGTGTGAAATCAACATAGCACTCCCCCTTCTAATAACTAATTTGGTGCTTCAATCTATACTGCTAACCAGATTTAAATATGAAGCTATTAGAGATGCGTGTGCTTGTGTTTATTGCGATGGGCAGCGAGACATCAGTGTAATGGTATAATATAATTAAATAATGAGCCATGTGAGCAGAAGAACTTAAAAGTTCTAAACAGTTTGATAATAAGCTAAACTTTTCAACATTTGTTGTAATGTCTACCCACACAATATTTGTCAAATCAAATATATGTTCAAATTTACCAGGGTGCATGTAACTTGTACAATCATTAGTCTCTCAGTCAGAATAATGACCATGTCTATTATCATACGCTCCTAGTGTAGCAGAGGTACAATCTGTCATTACTGTGGTACTGTCAATACTGTCATTAGTGTGGAACCTTTTCAAAATACATGCTTTTGTTCATATTGGTGTCTTAAAGTTATATATTACTACCTAAAGTGTACATATTAGTCCTTAAAAAGTACAAAACTGCACCCTTTTAAAACTGTAGCAATATCACAGTGTGGATTATGTTACAATTCAGTACAATACTATCATAAGTCAACATCATTATTTTCAAAATCTCTTTTGCTTTTCATGCAAAAGTTAGCTTCTTAAGTGAAGTTTCACAAACAAATTTCGAGAGGAACACGTGATACTATTGACCGCAGCTGGTCTCTCATTTACAATCACCAGCCTGCCAATCAGATTAAACCAATCCCACTATAAGTATCCCAGCATACATCACTCCCTTATCTTCGTTTTCTGAAGAAACCCCCCATCCACCTCTTCTCCTCCTATCTTTAACACGGGGAGCCCTCGGGAACTACCTGATCTCGTTCTCCCCGTTACATGCTCATTCTACCAGGCGGGAGCCCTGGGCTCAACTATCTCCGAGCTCAGGGTTCTCTCCCGGGACAGCATGCCAAACCTGCTAACAGTTGTCAAACAGTTGTCAAACAGTATCTAAGTGCGAACTCTTGAAACAGGATGTGGCAATTGTGGGGAAGCACATACATCTGCCAAGCAACACTGCTACCTGAAAAAACATATGAATGTTAAATGCAATTGAAATCACTTTGGATAAAAAAATGTTTAATGAAAATGTAAAAACAATTAAAACAACAAACATCCCACCCCCCATCATTATTTCAAGAGTTCACACTTAGTTGATCATTGATAATAAAGTGTATTTGGCATGCTGTCCCGGGAGAGAGCCCTGAGATCAGAACATTCTTGAGCCCGGGGCTCCCTCCTGTTAGAAGGAGAGAGGAGAGTTTGAGTTCAGGTAAGTCTCGAGAACTACCCTGCTTGTGAACATGCTGAGATATATCTGACTAGAGTTGTCTTAAGATGCTTTTTTAAAGTAGTCAATTTACTTATGTTGTACGATTTTGGACGGTGGGAGGAAACCGGGGAACCTGGGGAAAACCCACGCGAACACGGGGAGAACATGCAAACTCCGCACAGACACGCCGACTGGCTCAGGGAGGGGCCGAACCAGCGGCGTTCTTGCTGTGAGGCAACAGTGCTAACCAATGGGCCGCTGTAATGCCCTATTAGAGAAGGGGAGGAGTTGGGGTGGAAGGTGGGATTCTTCAAGATGAAGATGACTGGAGTAGAAGATTTTGGTAATTTATAGTGTGTCAGGATTTGTCTGATTGGTGCGATACACGGAGCTGATGTGGTACCAGCTGTGTTCAATCATAAGCACGTGATCCTCTCAACATTATTTTATAAATAAACCCCAATTGTTTTCACAGGAAATTTGCTAAGCTGAGGATCTTGTGAAAGCTGATTTGTCAATGGATTCATATACCATAAACTTCATCACCTGGAATATTAACGGACTTAAGCAAAACAAATATCAGAAATTTCAAGAAGTACAATGCGCTGATGTCGTTTTCTTACAAGAGACACACATTGGAGGAGGAGATGAACATGTTATAGAAGGTTTAAAAGACGACTGGAATGTTTTCTATACAAAGTACAACTCTACCAGCAGAGGAACTGCCATTCTAGTCAAAAAGAGTCTAGATTTCAAAAGTTTAAGTGTCGAGAAAGATAATTGTGGTAAATATGTTTTGTTGAAATGTGAATTGGAAGGTTGCCTGTACACTTTGGTTAGTGTTTATATCCATCAGACAGACACAAAAACGCTTGATAATCTTTCAAGATACCTGCAGACAATGACCACAGGGCTGCTGGTGATTGGTGGAGATTTCAACACAACTCTCAATCCATTTATTGACAAAAAATGGAATACAGGCAAGATGACAAAAAACAGAACACACAAAAAACTGCTCTTATTTGTGGAGAATTTCATGGAATCTCTTCAGCTGGCTGATGTCTGGAGAAGAAAGAACCCCGCAAGGCAGGATTTTACATACTACATAAAAGATTGTCCGGTGTCCAGACTGGATTACTTCTTCATTCCTGATGAATGTATG
>CAIGQQ010006515.1:401447-501764 GCA_903798035.1 Danio albolineatus | reverse complement strand
TCTATCTATCTATCTATCTATCTATCTATCTATCTATCTATCTATCTGTCTATCTGTCTTCTATCTATCTATCTGTCTATCTGTCTATCTGTCTATCTGTCTGTCTGTCTGTCTGTCTGTCTCTCAGCGTTTGTCTGTCTTCTGGGAAATAAAGGTAATAAAGTATTTCATTTGTGTTGTTTTGCAGGAATGGGAAAATGAGATTGCTTCCACTGATGAAAGGACTGATACAGATAATGAAAGGATCATTGCAGTGTATGGGGCTGATGCAGAGAAGAAATCACTGGAAGAACTGAAGAGAGATGCCAAATATGCTGAAATTGATCACTTTTTGTCCACTGGGAAAAAAACTATTTCACACAAGGAAGTAAGGGCTAATATAGATGTTTTACGTTAGCAAATATTTTTCATATTAGGCATTTAAGTGTTTTGAAGCTATTGTCAGATTTTAATAAAGACAGTGATTTGTTTTGCACTAAAATGTGTGGACAGTTCTGGACACAGTACTTTGCGGCTGTGCAAGAGTTTCTCTTTCAGATGAAATTCTTTAATTCTTTTAGGTAACACCTTATTATGAAGGCCCCCTGCTGACCATAATATACTTTAAACACTTAAGCTTACTCTCATCTGTGTAGTGTATGTCGATTGTTTTGTGAAGGTTTCAAGGCAATTATTACAACATCTGCAGCATGTGAACATCTAATAACCTTTTGGTCTGTAAAATTGCACAAGGTCGGAGGAGACACTGGCCAGGACACTGGGGTTGGACCCCAACTCTTTACGAGATGTGCCATGGGATTTTTAATGACCACAGAGTCAGGACCTTGGTTTAATATCTCATCTGAATGATGGTGCTCACAGACTGTATACTGTCCCCTTGACTATACTGGGGCATCAGGACTCAGACCACAGGTTGAGTGCCCCTGCTGGCCTCACTAAGACCACTTCCAACAGCAACCTAGTCTGTGTGTAGTTGTTAATGCATAGTACACTACTTGATTTTTAAGCCTGATTTGAGCCTGATTTGCAAGTTAAAAAGCTCACCAACAGATCAGGCTGGGATCGAGGGAGAATCAGGAAGTGTTTGGCGCTCAGTAGTCTTAATGTGTGAACTACTAAATAATCCATCAAATAGACTTGTTGACTCATCACTAACACCTCGCAGATGAAAGTCCAATTTCTAGCATGCTAAATAGTCCACACTAGTCAGCTGACTCAACCCCCTGTGAGGTCAGATGTAGTGACGAGCTGCAGGCAATAAGCGAGCAAGTCATGAGCTGAATGACCATTGTGCTCAGGAGCTCAACAGAAATGTCTGTGATTTACGAGAATGGCAACTGATGCATTCATTTCCCCCTGCGTCGACATGGAAATGAGAGCATATTAAACCCATCTATTCAATAACCTGCGCAGATATATGAGCGATCAATTCGCTGACAGATCAGCTGATTGACAATGGTTTCAAACTCTGTGTGTCAGTGATGTCATCATCAAACAAGGAGTCAGTAGTGTTCAGCTCTTTCTGATGGCTCAACTCTCAGCATTTTATTGGCTATAGTTTGGAGGGTAGACAGAGTTGTAGAGTGAAAGAGTTGTCAGATCATGTAGGGTATAACCCCCTCTTGTGGATCAATTATGTAGTGTAAAGACCACAGTGATTTAAAGACAAAATCAAGTCATTTAGTCTGAACGGCACAGTGATCTGCTGATGATTAAAGTCACGTAGTGTAACCCAGTTCATCAACAGACCTTCAGTACACATTCAGATTCCTACAAGTAACAACACATAATTTCTAATAAACTTTATCTGTAAATAAAGTTATTTACTCCAATCCTTTCATACATGTATTTTCAACAGTACTCTATTATGGAATTTGTTGCATTTCAGTAAATTCTGAATAGGCAGATCTTTTAGAGGAGATTGCTAATATGTTGTCACATTATGCCCATCAAGTGAAAATCTAAGAAACAAATATTACTGTTGAATGACTATTTTATGCCAACATCACAGAAAACAAGGACTTGTTGCTGTTGTTTCTCGGTCTTAAATTAAAAACTTGCACCAGTGTCAGTCTGTTTACTCTCTGCTAAGCAGTCACTGACTAGTAGTATTGTCGTCTGTGATGTCGGCCACTAATACACTATTGAACATCTAAAACCTAAATTTGAAACACATAGTTAACACTTTACTGACCAAACATTAAAAAGATGTTTACATATTAGATGTTGTTATTATGAAATCCTGTGGTCCCTGAAACAGATCTCCTCTGGCCCTAGACTGTGTATTGAAATTCTTTTCACAAAAATTTTAAACAGAACCAGTGACAATGGGCAACCCTGCTGGAGTCCTGTTCATGCAGGGACCGTACAGCCCTTAACAGATCACCTCCAACCCCAAACTTTCCATGAAATCTCTACCACCCTAATGAGGGTATAGCGCTAATCCAGTGTTCGACACCCTGGACGAAATCCACATTGTTCCTCCTGGATCAATGGTTGGAGGTTCAACCATTGGTGGGATCTTCCTCTCCAGTACCCTGGCATAAACTTTTCCAGGGAGGCTGAGGAGTGTGATCCCCCTATAGTTGAAACACACCCTCTGGTCACCATTCTTTAAAATGAGAACCACTAACCCAGTTGCCCAGTCCATAGGTACTGTTCCTGTTCTCCATGGGATATTGTAGAGACGTGTCAGCCAAGACAGCTCACACAACATCCAGAGACTTGAGGTACACAGGGTGTATTTCATCCACCCTCTCTGCTTTGCCACTGCAGAGCTTTCAAACTACCTCAGTGACTATTTGCAGATGATGTTGTTCAGTTGGCTTTATCAGACATGGACCTTCAGCAGTCACTGGGACGGTTTGCTGTTGATTGAAACACGACCTGTTTAAGAATCAGCCCCTCCAAGTCCGAGGCCCTTTTGCTCCACCAGAAAAGGTTCACGAGTGAGGGAAGGATGGAACTTTAGATTGACAGGTGGATCTGTGCTATTGCATCAGTAATGTGGTCAATGTATTGGTTCATTGTGGTAAAAAAAGAGCCAAGTCGAAAGGCAAAACTCTAAATTTACTGGTCAATCTACATTCCTACTCTCACCTATGGTCATGATCTTTGGGTGATGAGCAAAAGGACAAGATCTCGCATACAAGCGGCCGACATGAGTTTCCTTCATAGGATGGCAGGGCACACCCTTATAGATAGGGTGAGTAGTTCTGTCAAACAGGAGAAGCTTGGAGTAGAGCCGCTGCTCCTCCACATCGAGAGAAGTCAACTTAGGTGGCTCTGACATCTGTTTTGAATGCCTCCTGGATGCCTAACTAGAGAGGTGTTTCAGGTTTTTCCCAATGAGTGGGGGCCCCAGGAAGTTCCAGGACACACTGGAGGGACTATGTCTCTCTACTTGCCTGGGAATGGCTCCCTAGGAGCTCCATGGAGGAGCTGGAGGAAGTTTCTGGTGAAAGGGAGGTCTGGGGTTCCATCCTGAGACTGCTGGCCCTGTGACCTGGCCCCGGATAAGTGGAAGAAAATGAATGAATGAGTGAACGAATGAATTTTGTAACGATTGCTTAAGAACATTTAAATGTCAATCTACAAATATTATCCAGATGAGAGTAAGCAGATATGAACTTGTAAAGCAACTTACGGTCAGCAGACTATACGGGGACCATCAAAATAAAGTTTAACCAATTTATTTTCATTTTGTACAAAAAATGCTAAAATATTAGAAAGTATTGTAAAATATGATTAAACTATTATTTTACTATAGATTCAGAAATAGTATCTGATGAATGACTTTTATCTAAATAAAAATATCACACATTTTAAATTTCTTACAACAGGTCATTGACTTTCTCCATGATGTTAAATGTAACATTCAGCAAAGTGAGTATAGTCCTGGTGGCTGGTACTGGCCGCTTGTTAAGAGTGTGACAATCAAGATTCCAGATTGTCAAGAGCTTTTGGAACACATTGTGCTTTTTGATATTCCTGGCACTGGAGACTGCAACAAGATACGAGATGATCTGTGGAAATCAGTAAGCACTACACTACCAGAAATCTTAAATATGAAGAGTATTTCATGATATACTTACCATTATGTCATTTCAAACTTTTCATCTGTTTCATTTTTTGTGAATGCTTGGAATTTACCTCTGTTGTGTCTACTGCTCAAATTCTAATGTCTCATTTGAGTGGAAAATTCACCTGAGGTGAAAAACATCCAGTGATTAAACTATAGTGTGTGACAAGGAACTCCATGTTTGGTGTGAACGCAGCATTCCACTGTGAACTGCTCAGCTGGCTTCTCCTCTTGTAGAGCATAAAATATTTTTAAATATTTGTAATGTTTCCAAATTAAAAACCACTTTGTGTATTTTATAACTCTGAATCTGATTTAACGCTGTCTTATTTTGGAGGCTGTTACTGTTCTGTTGACGTCACATTTTTCACAGGTGTTTTATTAAGTTTTAATTTTTTTAATTCTACAGAAAGTGAGGGAGTGCTCATCTGTGTGGATTGTGAATGGCATCAACCGTGCAATTAGTAGCATAGAGCCCTGGAGCATAATGGAGCACTGCATGCAAGACCTGGGACCAGGAGGACAGTGCAAAACCATAAACTTCATCTGTACAAGGACTGATGACATTAATACAAAAGAATATCTAAGGTAAGAATATAGAAATCCTCGTCAAAATTCTGCATTAATAAATCACATTTATTCATGTAATTTATTTGTTATTATAGATCTGCACAACCCTCTGGAGACCAATTTTCTTCAAACAAGGTCTGGTACATTTACAAGCAAACTTAATTGTATGTTTTCTGCATTGTTTAAATGCAGTTTTCTGGCTTGTTCTCAAGCAGCTGTGATAACAAGTGATCAAGTGGAGTCTAGGGACATTGTGCTCAGCCACCTCAGACAGTTAGAGCTTTAAATCAACTTAGACAGGAACAAGCAGTGTTTTTACAGTGCTTCTTGAAATTATACAAACCCCAGAATCAATGAAAATGTGATTATCACAAGACAAAAAATAGCTTATTAGCATAAACCTGCAAAAGTTTGCATTTTTTTAAAAATATTATTTTTGGTTACCTTGATGATGTACAACTGTTCTTTTGCTTTGGTATAGTTGTTCATGAGTCTCTTGCCACCATCTTATATACCTGCTATATGTCCATTCTATTGGCTTTCATACTGTTCTGAGGAAATTGGTCTCCACTGTGAAAGCCCTAATTTTGTATGATGTGGCTGATCTTTCTTTCTGAACTCAAGGGTTACATAACAGAAACGTGAATGACTTAGAAATGGATTGCTCTATAGAAATGCAAAAAAGACTGAGTTGACTCATTGGCTAATTTTATAGTGACAATTAGTTTATATTACAGACACTTAATGTGTGTGTTAAATTAATGTAGGGGTGTAACAGATCATGAATTCACCCACAGTTCGGAACGCACGTGATCCGTGGATTAATAACTTTTTTGAACCTGTAGGTTAATCCAACATTTATAACATTGTAATGTTAGAGATCGCCTCTCAAATCCTGTGTATGCTTTTTGGCTTCCCTGTAAAATATAATGATGACGGAAAAAGTTGTGGTGGGACCTACCTAAATGCTTTCTCAAGTTAATGTCTTAGTATTTTTCGTCAATGTTTGTTTAGCCTGCATTAATGCATTCAGTGTAAAGCTGCACTATTAAACATTTAAAGATCCCAATTCAAACCCACGGAACATGAATGATTAACGATGATGTGCATGTTTATTAATTCTTCGAAGCGCTGCATTCAGATCTGCGCAGATCGAGAGAGATTCCGTTTTTACACTTTTCAGTTAGTTACAAACAATTAAATAACAGAGAAGTACTGGGAGAACAGTTTATAGTTCAGATATAAACACTGATGTTTATGGTAAAGATTAAAATCACAGTTTATGGCCCGTTTCCACTGAGTGGTACAGTACGGTACGGTACAAGTCGGTAAGGGTCACCTTTATCAGGCTTGAGTTTCCACAGTTTCCAAGGGTACCAAGAGTACTCTTTTGGTAGGCGTGGTGTATGGCAGAAAGTTTCAGTCAACGTCATTTCTTACTTTTCATGCTTTTACATTTTTCACATATCATATGAGAAGCACTTCTCACAAAACAGATGCTTTATTATACTGACAAATGCTTGTGTATAAATGTTCATTACTAACTTTCTATGAACATGATCTGATTATAACTGCAGATCAATGATGTGAAATAGTCTAGCGTATGAAATATGAAATAAATAAATGCAGCATATATGAACATATAAGCCCCTTACAGTCTCCGATATGTTACTAATTATAGAAAAACTACACGCATACATTTAGTCCTTATTTAGGTTAAAAAACAACACGAAATCTAGCCCACAGTCAGTGCAAACCTCTCATCTGTATCTTTAATCTTCACCAGCACATGTAACCTCTGTTAAGGCCCGTGCACACCGAGACGTTTTTTGCTCGCGTTTTCAGTTGACGTTTAATGCCTCGTGACTAAATAAAGGGCGTCAATGTGATTGTGCACACCAACGCGCAAAACGGCAGGCGTAAAAGCTTCATTTTTAAAGAAACAACTCATGCTCGTTTTTTTTGTTTTGACACACAGCGTCAAAACCTTCTCCACCAATCAGATTGGCACTTTTGTTCACGTGTACGGAGCCGCCGAAGTTACAGTAAACACCCCTTGGAGGCACTCAAGCGCAAAACTGTCAATGCGAGCTCACATCGAAGAAGATGCCCAGAGGCGATATGAACGTGGAGCTGCTTATTGCACTGGTGAACAATAATCATTTCTTCATCGCTAGAGCTGCTACTTGAACAATCCATGCTTTGCCGATCGCCAAAAACAAGCGTGTCAACTTTCTTTTTTTCTTCTTCTGTGTAACAAGAGGGTGTCAGAAGCTTGGCGCCGCCCTGTGCGCCATCTAACGTCAAGGAGTGATTTTGCATACTATTCTGCTCAACGCCAGAGAAAAACGCTTGGGCGTGAATGCGGAAAAACGTCTCGTAAAACGCTGACAAAACGCAAACGAAAAGCGCCCCGGTGTGTACGAGCCTTTAGAGAGTAATTCCTTCGTTACGAGTTCATAATAGTCCAGAGGTGATTATATTAGTTAAACATGGAAGTTTGTTCATGTTTGCTGAAAAAAATAATTTGCTCCTTTGTTTTTTCCAGCTTCTCCTTTGATTTTGCATGCGTCACTCTCGCGTTTGTCTGTTTCTGAAAGGATCGGATTTCTGAAGCGCTTCAATAATCAAGCACATGTTATTATCATCAGCTCAAGAAGTTTGTTATTTCAAATACAGACGCGCATGTGAGCGCAATCGAGAAAGTGAAACCGCTCACGCTTTAGACAGGCTCCTAAAAAATAACGGGGCACAGGGTAGAATCTGCTCTTCTTCTTGGCTTTGTTGCTGTTCATCAAGACCACGACAATGTTTGTTTGAGCTCAGGTCGACCATGGGTCATTATTATATGTATATATTATTACGGTGTAATGTCTCGGCTGTGTATTTAAAACATTGCGGTTCCTTTGTTTTTTATTCTGGCTTGTTGCGCGAGCGAATGACGTATCGCTGTAAACCATTAGCATTCATCTGCAAGTCTAGCTCCGTCTTTTGGTACCCTTGGTACCATTTGCAAAGGGTGACCAAAAAGTGGTATGGTACGGTTCAGTTCGGTATGCCTTTTGACAGTGGAAACGGCCATAACTTACCAAACTGAACCGTACCGTATCGTACCACTCAGTGGAAACAGGCCATTAGTTGAACTTGACGCTGGTTTTTTTAGCAATTACATTGTGTAACCAACAGGTGGCGACAAACAACCATCAAAATGATGCCACTGAATAGGTTTTCAGAAATGATGAAACATGAAGTTTAATGTGTGAATTGTTGCATAATTAATTGAAAATGAACATGATCTGTTGTACAAGATGTTAGATTTCTATATTTATCATTATTATCAACGGCAGCGAAGACCATTTTTCATATTGAATAATTTCCTTTTTTTCAGTTGGTTCGTTCTTGATTTTAATTTTTTATTAAAGTTGCAGGTTCTAAGTTATGTTTGTTTCAACCAATTTTTTTGCAGTTTTTTTTGTATAAATGGAAAGCAAATTACATTTGTCTCCTCCCTTTTTTGGTGATCCGAAAAATGGTCCGATCCATGACTCAAAAACCGCAGTGTGATCGGAACTGGAGATTTGTGATTCGTTACACAACAACTTTAATGTATTATTACACCGTTAACGTATTATTATTTTCTTTTCAGAATCTGAAAACAGCGTGCATACATCACAGGAACAAGAGTGCAAAGGATTCCGTGAAAAGAAAGTTTGAAACCATGGTATAAATGTGAAATTGAAAATTATTATCGTTATTGTAATTCTTATTCTTATCCTTATTCTTGTTTGTACTCAGAAATCAACAGACTTCAGAAGATTCATCGCTGATGTTTTTACTGTCAGCTCTAAGGCATACTTTGATGAAGATCTTCATATGGATCAAAATGAAACTGGTAAAACATTAAGTGAACCTGGAAAACAAACGTTTTATTTATATGTCTGTTCATTCTCTTTTCATTAAATAATTGAAATCTGAATATTCTTCCAACTATCTGTAGAAATCCCAAAGCTGCAGGACCTTCTCAAGAACATCAACAAGAGCATTAAGAGGGAACTGACCAGAGATTATGTCAATCAAGCAAAGGGAGTTTTGTTCTTCATCCAAAGTATCAAACTAGATACAAATGAAGAAATGGTACAGAATTGCTGATTATTTACAGATGTCTACTTATCAGTTAGTAAGTTCATTCAGTAATTCACTGCTGTGTTTCTTTGTGTTTTATAGGCAAAGATTAAAGCAACAGTTCGTAAAGATTACTATGAGAGCCTTAAAAAAGCACTGAAGGAACTGAACAGTCGATTTGATTTACATTATGAGATTATAGAGCAGTGTCTCTCAAAAGGAGTGGAGAAATCAGTGGAACAGTGTGTCAGTTCCACAAAGCCTGTGATTGCATCTGTAAGTGGGATTCTGTTGTGTGAATATGTATGAAAGGCAGAGGTGTAATGATACATCGATATATCGGGAGCATAAACATGTGCTTATGCTTATCACTGATGTAAACAATATGATTTGCCATATTGAACTTGTTTTAGTCAGATATTAGGTAAGGTAAAAAAAAAAATCAATTCTGTCTTCATGTACTATGCATAATGACAAGGCATGAGTGCTCTCTGTAAGAATAAACATTTACAGTGTCAGTGCCAGTACACTCAGGGGTGTCCAAACTTTTTCTTATGAAGGGCCAAAAACTAAACTAGATTGAGGCTTGTGGGCCGAGTATAATTGCCATGGATACTTCCTAATTTATTTAAAAATAACCAGAAAACATTGCTTTGTTTTAACTAATACAGTTTCATTTTTTTTATCTTTTATGAAATTATTACAGTAAAACCAATCACATTTCTACCAGAATGGTGTTACAATAGTCACAAGGCACCTGATTTTGCCTTGATTTGCTCGCAGATGTCTTCTGCATTGTCCTCTATCTGTCGAATGACAGAGTTTACATTTTCATGTATTTATAATTAATTAACATTTAAACGAAACATTTTATTTCAGTTGGCTTTTTTCCAGCTCAGCAATAAAACAAACAAACAAAAAAGATTATTTGAAACTACAAATGACAATCTCTGTTAAAGTCATTCGCCAGAACCCTGCCCATCATTCTTACTCTCTTCTCAGATGCGATGGTACGCCAAATCAAAGGTTACTTTGGGCCAACTTTGGCCCGCTGGCCCTACTTTGGGCATCTCTGTTTTATATATAATGCTGATTATAATGGATGAGGGAATCTGATAATGACAAATATCTGATTTTACCAATGAAAATGTACAATTTATGTGAAGTCCACGAAAGAGCGGAAGCATATGTGTCCAACATAATTAATAACTCAACCTCAGAAGGACTGTCATCACTGTCCTGTGCATCAAGGACCAGGACCAATTTAAAGTCTATTCAAGTCCACCACTCCAAGTCAATAAATACATTTAGTATTTTTTTTCACCAACAGTAGGCCTACATGCTATCATACACGCAATACTGAGAAATAACAATAATACTGATATTAAACTTTTTATAGCATAAATTATTGTACTGTGAGTTATTGAAATACGGATTGAATCATGAATTGAGTGTATCATCTCA
The DNA here is from genome assembly GCA_903798035.1 of Danio albolineatus. Taxonomy (NCBI): domain Eukaryota; kingdom Metazoa; phylum Chordata; class Actinopteri; order Cypriniformes; family Danionidae; genus Danio; species Danio albolineatus. Next base: position 491,527 of record CAIGQQ010006515.1, on the reverse strand, counting down.
CCCCTAATGAAAGATAATGTTTTCTTTCTGGCCATTCTAAATATAATGCTGTGTTTTTTATTGTAAATCAGGTGAAACCATCTGATAAAACCCTCCAAGCGTTGTGCAAGAACAAAGGACGTTACTGGCCAAAAAACAAGGATGCACCTGTAGATCTAAACAAGTGCTTGGCCAAACACATCCACGACAACATCGATGAGGAGTTCAATTTGATATTTCCGTAAGTTTTGCCGTCATTCCCTATCCAATTTGCATTCAGAGTTTTTTTTAATTAATCGCTTTTTATTTCAGTGATAATTAAACAGTACGGTGGTGTATTAGTGGCACGATGTGGAGTTTATGTAATAAGCAAATTTCGAGAGGATCACGTGCTTATGATTGCTAGCAGCTGACCTGCATTATCCAATTCACAACGTACCAATCAGATGATTCCCAAGTTACTATAAATAACCTTGGTCACATACCACAGCTATCTTCGCTTTGAAGGATCCCCCCTTCCACCCCTATTCCTCCTCCTTTCTAGATGGGTGGCACGGCGGCACAGTGCTTAGCACTGTCGCCTCACAGCAAGAACGTCTCTGGTTTCATTTCTTACCAAACCAGTCGACGTTTCTGTGTGGAGTTTGCAAGTTCTCCCCGTGCTCACGTGGGTTTCCCCCGGGTTCTCCGGTTTCCTCCCACCGTCCAAAAACATGCAACTTAAGTTAATTGACTAATCCAAATAGACACCTTAGACATGCTCCTAGTAAGTAGCTATCTCCTAAGAACAATCATTATCTGTTCTTTAGCTACCCCAGCAGGGGAGTTCTCGAGATCTACCCGAGCTCACACTACCCTCTCGCCTTGCAACGGGAGGGAGCCCTGGGCTCGAGGATCTTATGAGCTCGGGGCTCTCTCCCGGGACAGCATGCCAAACTAGCTTTATAAACAATCATCAGCTAAGTGTGAACTCTTGAAAAAAAAAGATTGAGATTAAAGTCATAATATTTAGTGAATAATGTCAAAATTGCTCCAAATTGCAATGTTACAAAAATGAAGTCATAGTGATAGGAAATTAAAGTCATAATGTTTAAAAAAAAAGCTGAAATATTACAAGAATAAAGAATTTTTAAGAATTATTAATGGTAAAACAATGGTTCTCACTAGTATATTAAAGAAGAATTCATGTAGGCTAAAAAGACTGTACTTATCAAAAGTTTTAATATTCTACTCTTTGTTTAATTCATTTTTATTAGTGTTGATATTAGAAACAGAACAGGGAGGTCAGTGCAAGAACAGATCGATAAGTTCAGTATCATTCAGAATGGCACCGTTTACCCTCCATCCTCCATGCTGTACAACATTCAGAACTTTATGAAAACAGAGGTGAGTTGCTTTATTTTTATTTCAATTCATTTATTTATCGTAACTTGTTCCACTGCAGTGAAAGAAACATAATGACTTCATAACTAATCTCAAACAAAAAACATTGTCAAGTGTCAAGAGCTTAAATGCAAAGATATTGTCAAGCAGAAACACTCTTTTCTGCCAAATCTTCTCTGTTAAACAGAAATTGAGGAAAAAAATAAACAGGAGGGCTAATAATTCTAAATTATAATTTAGAATAATTCTGACTTCAACTGTGTGTGTGTGTGTATATATATATATATATATATATATATATATATATATATATATATATATATATATATATATAAGGGATAATTAACGGCTTGCCATGCGTTTAAGGATTTTAATGCACGATGTGGAGGCATACCAAGAGTATAGCAGAATTTCCGCTATTTATCTTTCATAATAAACATACAAATCTTATAAAAGGTATCATATCAATTAAATACACATTTTCAAGTCAAGTGTATTCTAGAGTCTTTGAAGCAAAAAAGTCTATTTCAGAAATCTTGCTGTTAAATATAGGTACATTTTGCATCATGAAAAAACATCAGGACAGGTAGGAGAACATTCTGCTTTATTTATCTTCTTTAAAACAAAAGCAATCAGCCAAACACGCAGGATCAGAGTAATATTACATTATTTACGCTCATAGATTAATTATGAAACTTACTTTGTGGTCTGCCAAAAAAATACACCTGAGAAAAAAATAATAGGTTCAAATGTCCAGAGACTGACCGTAAGATACACCAAAGATTAATTATATATTCCGTTTTAACAACAGAGATGCAAGAGATTAGATTCATTCATTCATTTTCTTTTTGGCTTAGTCGCTTTATTAATCTGGGGTTGGGAGATCAGGGTTCGGGTTGGGGAAAAGGAGCGAGGACTGAATTGCAAAGAAAAAACGAGTATTTATTAATAATGAAATAAAACAAAAGGACAAAACAAACTACCCCGAGGGGGAAAACATTAATAAAAAGGCAAAAACAAACTTTACTGGGCTGGCAGGGAAAAAGCAGGGCTAGACAGGGCTCGACACAACATGACAGGCAGATAATCGACAACGAACAGGCACAGGACAGCAGACATGAGGAGAATATAAAGCAGAAATAATTAACAAACAAACAGGTGAACAATATAGACTAATAATGGGTTAACAAGGAGGGTGGGGCTAGACAATAGACGGGAGAGCACATGACAACACAAGCCATGTGCTCACATAAAGACTAGAACACGCAGCCAATGAGAGAACTCATTAACTGCCTGCTCGCATGACGACATGTAAACATACACCACGTGCTAAACACAACAACAACAGAGGACTGAATGCAAGACACAAGCACACGATAAAATGAAAACATCTTACCGTGCGCTCACACACGCAGCATGCATGTTTTAACCCAGCGCCACCCAAAACCGAAACCAACTAGACTTAGACGCTGGGACTGAAACAGCATGCCACAGACAAACGAACTCCAGGACGAGATTGCGCAATCGCGAACACGCCCAGACCTCACGCGCCCGTATCAAGCGGGAGTGCACAAGGTCCAAGCGCGCCCACAATTGGCACTCATACAGAGACACAGTGACAACACACAGGACTAGACAGAGCTAGTGTGAGGACTCTGCCACCAAAACAAGAATTAACAAGACAGGAGTGGCAGAACCCTGACAGCGGATGCCCTTCCAACTGCAACCAATCACTGGGAAACATCTACATACACTTAGCTTACCCAATTCACCTATACCGCATGTTTTTAGACTTGTGGAGGAAACTAGAGCACCAGGAGTAAACTTATGCCAACACGGGAAGAACATGCAAACTCCACACAGAAATGCCAACTGACCCAGCCGAGGCTCGAACCAGTAACCTCTTGCTGTGAGGCGATTGTGCTACCCACTGCGCCACCGTGAGGCCCTGAAAATAAACAGTGTCATGTGAAATGTGTTAGATGCTAAAAATTCGCCTCACAGCAAGAAGGTCGCTGGTTCGATCCCCGGCTGGGCCAGTTGGCATTTCTGTGTGGAGTTTGCATGTTCTACCCGTGGTTGCGTGGGTTTCTTCCGGGTGGTCCGGTTTCCCCCACAGTCCAAAGATATGTGGTACAGGTGAATTGGGTAGGCTAAATTGTCCGTAGTGTATGTGTCACGGTTTATGGGTTTGTGTGTTCTTTCTGTATGTTTTGTGTCATGCCTTGTGTGTTGTCGTGTGCGAGGGTGTGTGTTTGTTTACCTTTTGTGTTTACAGCGTGCTTTCCTATCAGCTGACCTAATTATCCTCCAGCTGATTCGTATTAGGCTGGGTATATATTTTAGCATGTGGTTGTTACCGATTATCAGTCCGTTGTTTGTCCTTGTTCCTGTCTGTTGTCTCTTAGGTGTCTTCGCAGTCTGTTCGTCGGGTTATATTTCCTTTTGGGCCAGTGACTCTCCTTTGTTTTTGTTCGCTCATATCTGAGTCGTATCCTTTGTTACTTTTCCTTTATTAAAATACTTGCAATTGGATCCTCCCTGTCTGGTGTCGTGACAGTATGTGTGTGAATGATAATGTATGGATGTTTCCCAGAGATGGGTTGCGGCTGGAAGGGCATCCGCTGCGTAAAAACAAAATGCTGGATAAGTTGGCGGATCATTCCGCTGTGGCGTCCCCAGATTAATAAAAGGACTAAGCCGAAAAGAAAATTGATGAATGATGAACATTCAGTTACTATTCTATTCCTGAGGGCCCAAGTTTAATTGAAAGAATGTTACTTTATGTATTAAAGTACATTAGTAGTAAAGTCCCACTGTCTCCTCTCTCCCTCCTCTTTTTTTGCAAACTGAAATATGGTCATCCTAAATAAAAATAATGAAAATACTTATTATTACTTTAATACAATAATAAGAAAAGCAATGTAATAATAATTTATTTGTTTTAACTTTATGAAAAGGAAACCAAAGTGAAGACATTCCTCAAAAGAGATGTTGTTCAAAAAAAGAAGGAAATCTACTCATCAATCCAAAGAACAATAAAGAATCAAATGACTGCTGGCTATAAAAGTAAGAACATGTTAAACCCATAATAATGTTAGATTGTTAAGCTGTTGCTCACATGAGATTGTACAACAAAACATGTGCTGGCTTTAAACTCATTTAGTCTTTCAATTACCATTTTATTAAGACTTTAAGACATTCTGTGTTTGTGTTGCATTAATGCTCAGAATGTGAATAAAGATTGACTATTGCCTTTACAGAAGCTGCAGAGAAGAGAGGAGTTGGAGCCATGGGAAGGAGAGAGAACACAATAATAAAAACGATTGAATCGTTAAAAGACAACATGTTCGAAGATGCAAAAATGCAGTTTCTGAAAGAGTTCAAGTCCGTGGTGGTAATTGTCTTTCCAATATTCTTTGAATATTTGCATTTGCTTCTTTTCTGAAAATATTTACAAACAATACAAAATAATATGATTTTTTATATACCTTGAGTACATACAGTGTGTATTTTCTGTTGTTTCCAGGGCTATATATGCGAGGCTCTTAAATCTGAGCTGAGCAAATCAGTGGAGCGCTCATTCTCACAAAGCAGTAAAGCTTCCCTGATGGGTAAGAGAAAATATCAATTTAAGAGTCACTTTTAGAAACGAGTACTTGAGTGTGATTATACTGAAACCTGTTCTCGCTTAAATCATTTAAACACAATTCACTATACAAAATATTTTCATTATAAAAATAATGTTCATGTGTCCATATTGCATGTTTTAGAACAGTGGTTCTCAAACTGTGGTACGCGTACCACTAGTGGTACGTGGGTTTTCTTCTAGTGGTACGCGGAAGAATATCTGAATAATAAAAGAATAAAACGAACACACTTTTTAAACCCTTTGACACGTACGATAACACCGTGATCAGAGAGCATTGGCTGTTCCCTGAAGCGTACATTACACCGGAGTGCTTAGAATGTTTACTTTAGTGCATCGCATTATCAGATGTTAAAAAAATAAGTCTGCTTTGTGCGGAGGGAGAGAAAGAGGCACGTAGCGCTGGCGGAAGGTTGTGCGGAGGGAGATACACACGCCCTAGAGAAGCCTTACAGTAGACCAGTCCTGTTGTGTTGGGATTTCAGTTACTGTCTGCAAACTCAGAAATACTGCATGTATGAATTGGTCAAGCACTGTATATGTGTATGTAAGGGATAATCAACGGCTTTCCGTGCATTAATGCACGACGCACAGGCAGACAGAGAGATAGAGAACATGTGCGTGTTGTTTATACATGCTTTAAATTTAATATTACTATGCGATTTCAGTCCGATCATGGGTGGACAAATAAGACATTCTCAGTCAGATGAGGATTTTTCAAATTTTGCGGATTTCCCGTCCGCCATTAACAGTCCTCATCGGTTTCACATGCTAGTTGCTATAATAACTATAAACATTTGGGAGAAGCGCATTCATTTCGAACTGTGATCAAAGCTGACAGGAACTACCTGTGCGTTTCAACGAAAATAATGCACACCCTCCAGCCAATCAGAATCAAGAATTCAACAGACTATGGAATTTATGCATTAATCACTGGCTTTTCTGACAGACACAGGCATACTGTAAATGACGATCAGTAAGCAGATCTAATTTCTAATTTAAAAATGTAATTACGAATCATATCAAAATACAAGTTAATGTTTAGATATCAAAGATATGTCATATGTACATGCAATATATGTCTCAAAAGGTATAAATAAAAATGTATGTATATACGTACATGACATATAACCTATATTCATCAGGTCCAAGCAACATTTGCAGGTTTTGATGAATAGGCTACTATACATTAATACTTTACAAGTACATCAGTTTTCTATTTAGTTTTTAAGAACAGTGTCATTTTTTAATCACTTTTAAAAGCACATTTTAATTTAAACGGTAAAGTTATTTTTTTACTCTGCAAGCACAGTTAATGTTCAAACTATTTATAATGTGTAAAGTGGCTGACAAGAATACATATTCTTAATAATAGGAATTAATTTGTCTCGTTTTTGAACTGTGCAATTTTTTTCTGAGGTGGTACTTGGTGAAAAAAGTTTGAGAACCACTGTTTTAGAATATATCCAATATACCTGTACAGTAAATGTTGCTTACAAAAAGCTACAAATGATTATGAAGTCAGGCTGATATATCTGCCTTTTCTAGATGTCTCAACACAGATTGAAACCCTGGAGACACTGTCTGAATACATCACAGAAATCTGACTAGAGTCATCATTTTAAAGCAGCGACAGGAGAGAACGCATTTCATCATCTCCAGTTACTGCTGAATGAAACCTTTTGGTGAATATTTACTGTTGAGTTGTCTGTGTAGTTCCATATGACTTGATATAGATGTGAAAGAATACTTTTTTTGATGTTTAAACCTTAAACCTGATGTTTTGATGAGCTTAAACCTTCTAAACTAGAGTACTGAACGATACTGTATTTCACTTCATATGTACTGTAACACGCTTGTAGATTGTATGACATTGTGATAGTGTGCAAATGTTAAATCAAGCTAACGCACATTGAGAAGCAGAAAGGGGTGATCATTTATTTTGTATTAAAATCATTTAAAGTTGTCTCAAATCGTTTATTGTTTTATTTGATGTTACATTGAATAATGTATTGCACAAGAAATAAATAAATGTCATAAAGCGATGCAGTTAATCCTTAAATTGCAGTTAGAACATGAACAGCTTGATATGAATTCATGCCAACATTGATTAATCGTTGAATAAAAAACCTTTTGATTTGCAGTTATTCAGAACTTGTGTAATTTTTTTTTGAAATGGCCTACTTTTTTCTTTTTTTATAATAACATTTTTAATGGTTCAACAGTCAAGAACTGAGAACACACTTCACACTACACATCATATATGATACATGTTACATATTTAGCCACCTGTCACACAACATATAAAGAAAAACAACATATAGTAAACATATATGGAGATTAAGGTTGTGGTACATTTGTAAGTACACACTAATCCTAATTTTAGATGTCGCCAGAGATCATCCTATTTTCTATGTACTTCTCCCTCATTATTTATCTCCCCAGCATACACTCGTACGAATTTCAATCATCCCATTAATCCACTCTTTCATTTCTGACATTCTGGGACACTTTCAATTACGTAGTATCATCCTAGCAGCTGTAATGCATCCAATCTTAAGAAGAATAAAGGGATTTTTTTAACCTATATTAGGTATCACTAGTTTGTCACCCAGAAGGCATAGCTGTGGCTCTACAGGTAACTCACTGCCAAGCCACTCCTCCATTATTCTCAAAATTTTACACCAGAATGGGGAAACTAAACAGCATTCCCAGATCATGTGTAAACAAGTCCACTCTTCATTGCATTTCCATAACAGATTATTTCCAGCTAGTCCCATCCTATAGAGTCTGGATGGTGTGTAGTAGTATCTATGTATTATTTTGTATTGAATGAACTTTCCTCTAACTTCTCTTATATTTTTTACCTACATTGGAAAGGATGTCCAGCCGCTCATTCTCCTCAATATCAATCCTCAGATCCTTCTGCCAGATTATTCTCAAATTATAACATACTTCTGAATCATAGCAATCCTAGCAGTATTAGCAACATGTGGTGACTGTAAATAAGCATATACAGGGTTCTTCATATTAAATTTGTCCTTGATGCAGTGTCTAATTTTCAGGTGTTTCCAAAAGTCTCCTCTGGCTCCAATATCATATTTGTCCACTAAATCAGAGTATGACATGAATGTTTCCTCATGCAAATCCTTCACTTTAGCAATTCCTTTTAGTTGTTTCCAAAACACTGCTTTTTTGACTCCTGGGTTATTCCACAATGATGCATTTGACTGTTTATAATGTATTATCTTACACAGTTTATGGATTCTACTCCACACAAATCTTGAGTGTATCGGCACTGGGTTTGATTCCCATTAAGTTCCAGAACATTGTGAGAGAATGTCTATAGGGTGGAATGGTGATGCTAACTTTTCCTCCATTTCTATCCAATCCAGCTCTGTCTCTCCTCAGTGCTTGGCCAACTTGGTCATTTCAAAAGGTTGTACATCCTTGCATCAGGCATTACAAGGCCTCCCCTATCTCTTGGGGAGCAAAGTTTACTCATTTTGATCCGTTTTTTTTTTTACCTTACCAGAGAAAGTTCTTTATTATCATATCATATCTTTTGAAAATAGGATTTGGGAAATTCATAGGTATCATCATTGATATGTAATTAAATTGTGGTGCTACTACCATTTTGACAGTATTAATGTTTCCCATAATGAAAGCTTCAGTTTTTTCCTTTTGTCAATATTACGTTTTATCTTTGTCAGCAATGGATCATAATTTAACATTATTTCATTTAAACTCTGAGTCAATTTTATCCCTAAATATTTAATTTCTTTTGGAAGCCACTTAAAGCCAAATTGTGTTACTATGTGTGAATGACAGATTTTGGATACTGGCATAACCTCGGATTTTACCCAATTTATTTTATATCCCGACACGTCTGAATACTGTTGTATTCTTTTTATTAATGGAGGTAAAGATTCGAGTGGGTCATAGGATGGCAATAAGATATCATCTTCATACAACATCAACTTGTGTGACACTGTCTTTTACCCCCAACACCCCTAATATTTTAGTCTGCCTGAATCATAACGACTAAAGGCTCTAATACTAACAAAAGGGGTAACAATGGGCATCCTTGACAAGTACTTCTGGAGACTGGAAAAAACGGAGATACCATGCCATTTGTCATCACTACAGCTTTGGGGGTTTTATATTATAAATGAATCCAGGATGTAAAAGCAAATCCAAACTTTGACAAGGCTGAGGCCAAAAAGGCCAATCCAACCCTGTCAAAAGCCTTTTCAGCATCCAAAGATATAAAGTAGCTGCAATTGGAGTATTCTCAGAATAATTCAACCACATCAAATGCACCAGTCTTCTCACATTATCGGCTGAGGACCTCCCCTTTATTAAGCCCACCTGGTCTTTATGAATTATACTGGATGAAACCTTTTCCAGCCGAGATGGCATTATTTTTGCCAACATACAACTTACAGTCAACATTGATAATGCTTATTGGCCTATAGTTTGCAGGATCAGTTACGTCTTTATTCTTTTTGGGTATTAGTGTTAACAATGCTTCCATGAAAGTATTTGGTAATGCCTCAATCTGCAGTGCCTCTATAAAAACTTGGGTTAGACTTGGAGCCAGTATATCGGTATATTTTTTATAATACTCCAATGGAAAACCATCCACCCCTGATGATTTTCCAGGTTTCATTAAAGCTATTGCAGCCCTAACCTCCTCCTGTGTGATTGGAAGATCTAATGACTCTGCTTGTAATCTATCCAACTTAGATTTATATTTGAAAAGAATTGTCTCAATTTGACTTCATCTAGACTACATCAAGATGTATATAGGTGTTCATAAAATTTCTGAAACAGCTCATTTATGTCCCTTGTTTCCTCCGGGTGCTCCGGTTTCCCCCACAGTCCAAAGACATGCGGTACAGGTGAATTGGGTAAGCTAAATTGTCCGTAGTGTATGTGTGTGAATGACAATGTGTGGATGTGTTTCCCAGAGATGGGTTGTGGCTGGAAGGGCATCCGCTGCGTAAAACAAATGCCGGATAAGTTGGCGGTTAATTCCGCTGTGGCGACCCCGGATTAATAAAGGGACTAAGCCGAAAAGAAAATGAATGAATAAATGATCATGTCTCAGAGATAAATATATAGAGACACTACATTTATAGTTGACTGTTTTTTCAACATTTATGGTTTTAAGTGTCATGAAACACAAGAAGACCCAAATGCGAGAGTAAAGTGAAAGGAGTTTAATGTTAGAATGCAATCCAACAAGGCTTAATAAATCAGAGTTCGTGAATGAGGCAATGGAATAAGCCAGTGGTACTTCTTAAGGAGACGATGCAATAAGCCAGTGGTACATCTCAAGGAGACGATGCAATTAACAGCTGCAGGAAACTTCAGACAGCAGAGCAGGCAGTAACAGTCACAGACGAAGCTCATAGATGACCACAAGAAGACAGTTCAGGAAGCAGACAATAGCCACAGAGATAACATCCACAAGGATTGCAGGTTACATCGACTCACCACCAGCATGTACACGAACGGAGCCTGGAGACACAAACACACGTTGGAACATAACGGACTGACAAAAGATGAGACGTGAAGACAGGACTTAAATAGTTGCGCTAACACCGAACAGCTGCTGTCGCTAATCAACCACCGTGACCAAACAGCTGACAGGGAAAGCAAACAGACAGTCAAACAACACACTCACGCCATCACAGGTACAGGCACAAGCACACACAGATCCCTGAGCCGTGACATTAAGTTATTTCAGATACGTTTTTAGATATTTATCTTACAGTAGTGAACTTGTGTTTACTTATACTTGTTTTCATTTAGCATTGAATGCAGTTAATTTCTTTAAAACTTCTAGAGTTAGCGGCAACCAATTATGTAATAAATGAAGTTTAATGGTTTATAAACTGTGAATGACTGGGGTTGAAGGGTGTTGTTGGTATTGTTTGTGGGCTGAGTCTGAGGACCTGTCATATCCTTCTACTGTTATTTTAGGAGTATTTACTTGTATGTATTTTTTGATACTGTTTTTTGTGTTTGAGGCCTGTATTATCTGTATCGAGTATTCCAGGTATATTGTCAGGACTTGCCACTTTAGTCTTGTTAATTCTTGTTTTGTTGGCAGAGTCCAGACACTAGTCCTGTCATGTCTTGTGCTTGCCTAAAGTTTTCAGTTGATATCATGATGCCACACCCAAAGTGTAACTGAAGTTGTGTGTTTTTATCCTCAGACATACAGTACAAGAGAACACTTTTCTTCAAATATTTAGCTTTTTACAAATTTCAAAAAGCTGTTTAATGAGTTTATTTAGGGTTGTTATCTATAATGTGTCTGTAATTAAATGAAAGCAAAAAAAAGTAATAAAATGGTTGATGCAAAGAGTGATGCAATAATCCTGCAGTATGAATAAATATATTAAAATGTAACCATAAATTGCCAAAGTAAAATAGTGTTAATTGTTCTGGCTCCATTTTTGGAAGCAGAAATAAATGACCCAACATATAATTTACAGTGATAAATCTGACCCAAGTACTATATTAAATAAGTGTGTTTCATGGTAGTTTTGCAATTGTTATTTGTTATATATATTAGTTTTATTGCAACTTATGAAAGTAGTTTGATATTGATTAAAAAAAAATTGCATGGTGTTGTGTGTGTGTGTACGGGTTTTTGTGACATGTCAGGACACAAATCTGTATAATGATACAGGTATGATACAGGTATTACAAAAAGGAGGTGAAATACGAGGACATTGCTGACATCCTCGTTTCTCAAAAGTTTATAAATCACACAGAATGAGTTTAATCAGAGAGTAAAGTTGTACACAGTCTTCTGTGGGGTTTAGGGGTAGGGTGGGGTGAGGGCAATTCAATATATGGTTTGAACAGTATAAAATGAAACGTAACCTATGTAATGTACTCACTTTTCACAAAAACAAACGTGTGTGTGTGTGTCTTTGTGCATGTGTAATAGGCACATAAACTAATATATTGTTAGCCGACCTTTTGATAAAGCAGTTGTAGCAGTTATAATAACAACATAACAGTAATAAAACATATCTGGTTGATTATAGGGGTCTAAGATGGGGCTAATCAAAACTAAGATTGAGCTGCAGTCACTATTTTTATCGCCGATATTTATTGGTGAGCCAAACGAAACACATTATCGACATCTGAAAGCATAACACAAAGAGAAAGTTCCTGGTGCCACTGTACAGAAAATCAAGGTTTTCCTCATTCTCTGGGTTAGGGGCTTTAGTTCCACTAAACTCAGGTTAATCTGGCCCTGCATATAGGTGCACATATACCCAACAAATAAACAATCACTGCATATGACTTAAACTATAGTCCAGATATGAAACTTCTTATGTCTTTTTCAATGTGAACCATTTCTCACACATGTCCTCTTTGTTGATATATTTTGATCAGAGGTCTTGTTCTTTAATCACTTATGTATATCAGCAATATGAACGATAAAAGACATTAACCTTGGGTAACCCGAGTAAAAATTCTGCTGTGCCCAAGTAACACCTTTGAGTTACAAGATTTCTACGAGAAGAACCAGGGAGATAAAGTATTATGAGTATTATATGACAAGATATGAGTATTATATGACAAAAGTATTATTTAACATCTTTTGACATAGGCTTTCTTTGGTGGAGGCCCCATCCATAGCTTTAATTGGAAGCTTGGACTGCTGAGGACGAAGGCAAGGGCAGAGCCTACCCCCTGGACAGGGTTGCTCAAATTAAAGGGAAAAAAATAGAAGTGATAAGAATAAAGGGATCCTGCACCCCAGTAGAGCTTTATTTCTAACAAGTCCTCTGAGTAATGCTTTTTGACTGTCTAGAATGCAGACATTCAAGCAGTTCAATTGGATCATTTCCATTTGGCCGACGGGATAAACAGATCTACAAAGAACAAGTCGCTTCATGTGTTGTTTTCATTTAAATCTGACTTTAGAACTTTCTTAACTTTACATATTATTTTTGGAAGAGTAAAACTCAGGACATACCATCGCTAAAGAAAAAAATACCATAATTTAGACAACTTTAGAGAAATTAAAAAGCACTTATCAGTTGTATTAATATTGAATAATTAAAATACAATAAAACACAAGTAAATCATACACTGAGTACATATGAATGAAATTGCTTTATATTTTCAGTAGTAATTTAGTTGAAAACAGAAGAGAGACTTTGTATTTCCCTTTAGTATGTTTCCCTCCTTCTAAGACCACACCCAATGATAACTCAGGTGAGGTAACACACAGAGTAGTAGCAATCCTATGCTTTATTGCTGTTGACAGTCGAATCAGCGAGTGTCCTGTCCTCCAGACATTATCCAGAGAAATAAAAGGTAACTTTTCTTTTAAATTATTATGATGCTTAGAAGTGAACTACAATTCCAAAACATATGTCAAAAATATATTCTGTCTTATGTTTGCTTTTTCTAAAACAATCTACAATGCAATAAGCATTCGACATAAACATTTTACAATTTGATTCCTCTGTTAAAAAAAACAGTATAATGAACATATGTTAAAATAAGGTCAACTATATGTTTTTTTTTGTGGGACACTGGGAAATGTGAAACACTTGCAAATGTGAAACTAAATCAAATATTGGAAACAGATGCTAAAGAAGCTATTCATATTTTCTAATATGTTATGAATACAATTTAAAGACGCTTGTTTTTCAAGAGGTATCACTGTACTGATAATATGAATGCATCATATAAACAAGGTGTGGCAATTTACAGAAAACCTAAAAAAAAAAGCTAAGAAAAAATGCAAATCTTGAATACAAGTAATACAAATATATGTCAAACACAAAATGCTTCTATTGCTGTGAGAATGTAAGACAATTCACTGAGAATTCAAGACAAAACCTTCCTACTCTCCATCGCTCTTTGTTTTGACAGTGAACTTACAAAGCTGAGGATCTTTGATCCATCAAAGCACGTCTGTCGATGGCTTCACACACCATAAACTTCATCACCTGGAATGTTAATGGACTTAAACAAAACAGAGATCAGAAATTTCAAGAACTACAAAGCGCTGACATTGCTTTCTTGCAAGAGACTCACATTGGAGTGGAAGATGAACAAATAGAAGACTATAAAGAGGATTGGGTTGTTTTCTACACAAAGTACACCTCCTCCAGCAGAGGGACTGCCATTCTAGTGAGGAAGGGTCTAGATTTTGAATATATAAGCCATGAAAAAGATAACAGGGGAGCTTATGTTGTGTTGAAATGTAAGCTGGCAGGTCAGCTGTGTACTCTGGTGAGTGTTTATAACCATCACACGGATGCAAAAACCCTTGATAAGCTTTCAAGATACCTGCAGACAATGACCACTGGGCTGCTGGTGATTGGTGGAGATTTCAACACAACTCTCAATCCCTTTATAGACAAAAAATGCAACCCAAGCAAAATGGCAATAAGAAGAAATCAGAAAAAAATGCTGTTATTTGTGAAGAAATTCATGAAATCTCTTCAGCTGGCTGATGTCTGGAGGAGAAAGAACCCTGTAAAGCAGGATTATACATTCTACATAAGAGATTGTCCGGTGTCCAGACTAGATTACTTCTTCATTCCTGATGAATGTATGTGGCGTGTAGGAAGTTGTGAAATCATGAATTCAAGGTTAGGAGAGCTCAAAGATCACCAACCTGTGTCTTTAGAGATCAACTGTGTCTCCGCAGAGCCTCTTCTGATAGATCATACACAGTCACTCTTCAAACTATTAAACTGCAAAAAACTACTCTTGACTGATGAAACCGGTTCATCACAGTGTGAAGAAAACTCACCTGCAGTTAGTGAAGTTGACATTGTATCAGCGATTCAGTCTCTTCAAGTCTCAGACACAGCAAGACCAGATGACATCCCAGTTTCCTTCTATAAAGACAACATCTGGGTAGTAATTCCATACATAAAGATGCTCTATGACAGAATTCACAGGGGTGAAGTCAACTGCTCTGAAATGTATTTTCAAGATCCACAAGATGGTATTCCTCATTTTTTTAATGTTGACCACCTCATCATTGCAACTATTCTGGCAAGACGTCTTGATGATTTATTGAAGTCTCAGTCAAAGGGGACAATTAAGGATTCAGCAATTGTTATGATCACTCCTAAAACAGTCAGCACTGAAGCAATGCTCTGTTGTCTAAAGGATGAAATTGAGGAGTCACATTCAGGTCTTTATCAAGACTTTCTCATTGTGGAAAATCTCCTCAGAGATTTAAAATTTTTGGAGTGTCAGGGCTGCCCATTGAAGCCAGTACTCACAGCTTTAAAACTAAAAAGCTGCGCCTTAAAGTTGTGTGAGAATTTAGAAAATTATGAAGTGCATGTTTTCAAGACAAATGTGATAATTTGCGTTCCATCTGAAGACCTAGATGAGATACATGCTATGGAAAACAGCACCAATGAAGAATATGATATTATGACATTATTCAGAGGACAAAGTATTGAGGGTAATGAGTCTGCAAGTGAAGTTTATGATGGACTGAGTGAGGACACAGAGGATAACTGTCTCTGGTATAGCAATGCACGTCGTGAAGACAGTGTTGGGCCAATTGAAGATGAGGGAAAATCTAAATGGATTGAAAGTGATGGAAGGTGAGGATATTGAAGATGGCCAATAATATTTAGCAGACTTAATTATAAGAAACATAAAACACACAATGAAACTTTGGGCACTAATTCTCAGCTACAGTGATCCTCCTGTGACTACTGTACTAATGTATGTTTGTGCATTCTCCTGGACAAATCTATTTTTCATCTACTTAACTCTTTTAGTCTGCAAAAATTTACACCAAACACAGGTGTTACACTATCAATAACCACTGGTAGTGTAATGATTAAACAGGGAAACCCAAATGTGAGAGAAAAAATATGAAATATTTAATGTCAGACTGGAATCAAACAAGGCTCAAATAACAAGAGTTTGTGAATCGTGGTGGTAGAGAAGTTCACAGCTGAAAGATGAAAACTCACAGCTGCTCACATGAGATAAAGTTCTGGAAGCAGGTAATAGCCATAGGAGACTCAGTCCATAGCAGAAGAACATTCACTACAACTCACCACCAGCATAACCACGTCGGGAGCCTGACAGACACAAACACAGAATGAACAACAACAAACTGACAATGAGAGACATGTACGCTGGGTATAAATAGCAGAGATAACACAAAACAGCTGCTGCGTGCTAATCAGTCAGCTGAGCGATTCCCTCCACGTGACCACACAGCTGACGGAGTAAACACACAGACAGCCACGCTATTCATACCCAAACAGACACACCCGTACATACACACACACACCCACACACACACACACACACACACACACACATACACACACACACACACACACACAGAAAGGAACACACTGATCCATGAACCGTGACAGGTAGACTATCAAATGTACATAGAATGTATTTACATTAAGGGCCAAATTTGCATGAGAGGGCAATACCAAAACAGATCTGATGATCATGGATGATTTACTGACAATATGCAAGTTAAACAACACAGATGTAAAATCCTCTTTACATGTCAACCAATGTAATATCTGCAGTGCAAATGAGCACAGTGTCAAATTATCAGAGTAGATGCTCATAAAATGCAGGTGAACAGGCTTTTTTTTCTCTACCAGGAGATAACCAATGCAAATTTATGGTAATTTTGTACTATGGTGCACTCAGTCACCTTTGATTAGTGGATAATCCAAGTTAAAATGCACTTTTAAAACCACAGTAGGACAAAAATAAAGAGTTGGTCTAGACCTGGTATTATGTGACTCACTCTAGTTGTGTGTTCCAAAGACCATCTTTTAATTCCTGAACATACCTGTCAACCCTCCCCTCAGATTCTCCCGTATTTTACAGTTTTATCGTGCTATCATCCAGTAAAGCCAATCCTTCCTATATGCAACACTTACTGCCAAACCACCAGGGGCCGCCCCTTACTCTTAAATGTGAATCTGTTCTGTGCTTTTATTTTATTTAGGCTGAAAAATAAAATAAATATAAAAACTGAGAGATTTCCTTCCTTTCCATTACAGGCAGCGTTTCCCCTCCTATGAAGTCCTCAAAACAGTCAGTTTATGTGCGTGACTGTCAGACGCGCTCCATAGTGAATAGACGCTGTTTCCCAAATAGATTCTGTACATGCGATTTAAAACAGAGCGAAAGTGGGTTTTTCGTGCATGGTTGAACAGACATATACACATAATTAATAATAATAATATCTACAGATGCAGATATTGGTGGGTTTTCTTTCAAACATAACTATATTAGTCTTAAATGAGTATAAAAAGTTGGGAAAACAATCAAATGCTTTCATTATAATGTTAGATGTGTGCATTTTTAAAGTGACCCCTCTGTTATTTAATGTAATCAAACAAAAACTCTAAATGAGAGATTCATTCCCTCCTCTTTAATCAGAATGTTTAAGTTATACAGTGAAGAATAAATTATTGAGATTTGATAGATTGATTCTGTTTCTTCAGCTATTAACTTTAATAGGCTAAACTGTTTGCTAATTTATTTGCAGCTTTTTCTTATGTATGCTATTTTTTCTATACTTTAATAATAATAATAATAATAATAATAATAATAATAATAATAAAACATATTACTGACTGTATAACTGTTTACATACTAGCTCTAGACGAACATATGTAGCAATTTGGCGATTTTTTGGCGTTGGTGGCATATCTACGGTGGCCGAGAGAGCTTAACACGCTGCAATTTAAGAAAGCACATGCAATAACAAAAAACACCAGCAAATTAAGAAACGATCTTCATCAATTTGACAGCACAAATTCAAATTGACAAACAGCAAATTGTGTTTTGACCAATTTGCTGCGTGTTTCTTCCGTTGTTTGTGTTTGACCAATTTGCTGCGCGTTTCTTCCGTTGTTTGTGTTTTGACCAATTTGCTGCGCGTTTCTTCCGTTGTTTGTGTTTGACCAATTTGCTGCGCGTTTCTTCCGTTGTTTGTGTTTGACCAATTTGCTGCGCGTTTCTTCCGTTGTTTGTGTTTGACCAATTTGCTGCGCGTTTCTTCCGTTGTTTGTGTTTGACCAATTTGCTGCGCGTTTCTTCCGTTGTTTGTGTTTGACCAATTTGCTGCGCGTTTCTTCCGTTGTTTGTGTTTTGACCAATTTGCTGCGCGTTTCTTCCGTTGTTTGTGTTTTGACCAATTTGCTGCGCGTTTCTTCCGTTGTTTGTGTTTTGACCAATTTGCGGCGTGTTTCTTTAGTTGTTTGTGTTTGACCATTTTGCTGCGCGTTTCTTCCGTTGTTTGTGTTTTGACCAATTTGCTGCGCGTTTCTTCCGTTGTTTGTGTTTTGACCAATTTGCTGCGCGTTTCTTTTGTTGTTTGTGTTTTGACCAATTTGCTGCGCGTTTCTTCCGTTGTTTGTGTTGTGAGAATTTGCAACCGGTGTGCTGTTAAATTGATGTAGATCGTTTCTTAATTTGCTGGTGTTTTTTGTTATTGCATGTGGTTTCTTAAATTGCAGCGTGTTAAGCTCTCTCGGCCACTGTAGATATTCCTTATTTTCACATCCTAGTGTTGACAGGTGTTCCTAAAGGACATTAAAAATAAAGACATTGTGA
This sequence comes from Danio albolineatus, assembly GCA_903798035.1. Taxonomy (NCBI): domain Eukaryota; kingdom Metazoa; phylum Chordata; class Actinopteri; order Cypriniformes; family Danionidae; genus Danio; species Danio albolineatus. The sequence continues at coordinate 472,887 of CAIGQQ010006515.1, read as the reverse complement.
AACAAAATGTTCCACTGTTCCTCTGGCATTACAAATAAATGTATTACTCGCTCTCTGTTCTCTGTTGTGCCTCCAACAGCATCAACAACTGCTGCCATTTCATATGCAACACGTAAGACATTCATTTTAGGCATCAAATATATACACAAATACCCATCATTTGAGGACTGCAAATCTTAGTAAATCACATTGCATGATTCATTTAAATACTCTTTGCATAACATTTTCATCTGACTGGAAAACTCCTAGATCTTTATATTCAATAAGGTCGGGTGCAAAAATAGCTGTGTCCATGCCTTTTCAGTGCTATTCTTTTCTGTTCATCTATTGAAAATACCAACAGTGCTGTTTTAAAGCCAAAAAAATTGTTTGCAGTGGTGCAAGCAGTGAGTAAATCTAGCCTTATATGTGTTCTGTATGTGTGTGCAGTTAGTGTTCTACAACTTTTGTTCATTTTCTTAACTAATGAATTACTGATTTACTGCAGGACGACCATGTATGCAGTTGTGACCTTAGAAGAATCAGAGGAGGTGATGGTGACAGCATCAAACTGGTTGAGCGAAGACAAAAAACAATGTTACTGGCCTCCATACAAATCATCAAAGAAATTCATGGAAGCTGTTCTGAGCAGATTACCACCTCAAACAGGAGAGAAATCTTGGGAGAAATTAGATGTCCTGCTTCATGGGGAATATGGTACTTACTTTAAACAGTCCACTTTTACTCTTAATGAGTTCTCGATAATAAAATATTTTCTTATCTTACTGCAGGCACTTACGAGGAGGCCAAGAAAAAGCTAAATGAAATGAATAAGCAGACAGAACAGTAAGTAATATATTCTCATTGTATTAAAGTTGGTATAATAAATGTGTTTTTTTGTGTTCCAACCGCACAACTGGGATTTAAAATCTGGTCTTCTCTAAGTTAGCTAAGGATTAAACAACTATCTAAACTGCTAAATGATACTTTTGTGATTAACATAATAGCAGAAATTGAGAATACAAATGATGCTATGCTGTTGTGGCGAGGTACTTTTATGTATTTTTTATTTTATTATTATTATTTTTTTACAATTTAGCAGATTTTTCCCCAAAACATTTGATATGGTAAGAAGTGAACTGCTAACTGACTATTGTGTGTTGCAACTTTTAAACCAAGTGTGTTACAACTACCCCCATGTAAGGTGTATTATTCCCTCCCAATGTAAGAATTTGGTGTTATTTATTAGTAATATTATTATTTTATATAAAACAGAGCAGCCACAGCAATAAACCAAGTAAGAGGAACCTGTCCACTGTCTCCTGGGCCATCACAGTCAGGAATTTCACAGAATGCCAGTGGTAGGACAAATCATTTTATTTTATTTACCAAACACACTTGTACTGCTATTTTTAAGGGGGCTTCCCATATTCATAATGATTTTTATCCTGTACATATTATATATCGTATCTCCCTACCTCTAAACTCAACTTTCACATACAACATTCTGCAGTTTTAAATTTTCTCATGGGGAAAAATGTCACAATAGGATCAAAAGTTCCCCAGCGGGAGGGGAACTTCAATGCTATGTGGAAACTTCCACTATGGGGATTTCGTCAGAAGCCAATCGTCTGAAAGAGCATATAAACGGGCCAATGAGTTGGCGGCATCAGCAAGCCCAGCTGATACCCATTTGTAATCAAATTGATTTAAAAGGGGATCAGATGGCTTGGCTGATTACCTTCTTCGCTTCAGAGTCTAAACAACTGCTGAGAGAGTCGGGTTCCTCTGAGAGATCTTCCTGAGAGAGAGAGAAAGAAAGACTGAGAGAGCTGCCAGCGCTGCTAGCAGGCTGTTTTCTCCCGGTCACAGAGCATGTGATAAGCATCGGCGGACGGTGAGCTGGGTCCATCCTCCCTCGCCTGGGCGTTCTCTGGGTCCGGTCTTTCACAAGTGGTTTGTATAAGGGCGTTTTCCCTAAAAGAGCCACACGGTCATGAAGTGCCTCTTTTTCATGATGTCACTCCGTGCGTTTCTGGATGTGGTGGTTCCCTGTCCTCAGATGATGGGCACGAGCATTGTGTTACATGTCTGGGGGTCCAGCATGTTAATGCGGTGCTTGAGGGCAGTGCATGTCGTCATTGCGATGCCATGACTGTTGCGCAGCTAAGATCGTGGATCGCTCTTGCAAAAGGGCGATCCACCCCTGCTGTCTCCCGCTCCGCGGTGGGCACTCAGGCAGATCTGAGGATTACAGTGGGGGCTAACCTGCCGCCTTCGGGCTCGTGGACCTCCCACTCCTCAGCGCGCTCCATCCAGGCATCGAGTGAGAGAAGCGATCCATCCTCTCGGATGGTCGCCCTCTCACTCGATGACACCGAGGACCAGATGTCCATCAATGCATCAGAGGGTGGGCTGTCATTATCCGACGAGGAATCGGACCCACTCCCGCCCTCCGGGGTGAAGAGCGATGCGTCAGATCTAGAAGCGCATATGATGGCCGTGCTTTCACGGGCTGCTTCGGCCGTGGGGCTGGAGATGGTTTATCCCCCAGTTCCGCGGCCGGACCGGCTAGATAGGTGTTACGTGGAGGCTAAGAAAAAGGCGCAGCCTTCTAAGCCTCCCGTCCCCTTCTTCCCGGAAGTGCACCGTGAGCTCATGCATTCTTGGAGGGCACCTTTTTCTGCCCGATCTGCGTTGGCTTCCGCCCTCACCAGCCTTGATGGTGGGGCAGCCAGGGGGTACGAGACGATTCCCCAGGTTGAGCGTGCCATTGCGGTCAATTTATGTCTGTGTGGCACCTCCTCCTGGCGTGGTCATCCGCGTCTCCAGTCCAAAGCGTTAAGGTTATCTGCGTCCCTCGGGGCCAGAGCCTACACTGCTGCGGGCCAGGCTGCCTCTGCCTTGCATGCTATGGCCACGTACCAAGCGTTGTCACAGCTGCATGAGACCCAGGTTTAATGCATGAGCTATGCACCACGACCGACTATGCTCTGAAAACCACCAAGTCGGCGGCGCGTGCCTTGGGAAGGATGATGTCCACACTAGTGGTCCAGGAACGCCACCTCTGGCTAAACCTGGCAGATATGCAGAGCGAGCAGAAGGGCTGCCAAAATCACTCTGGACCCCTCACACCCAGCACACTGCCTCTTTGAACTGTTACCTTCTGGTCGTCGCTACAGAGCACTGCGCACCAGAACAGCCCGACACAGAAACAGTTTCTTCCCTCAGGCAATCCATCTCATGAACACTTGATGATAACAATCATGGAACCAACATTACTACTTGCAATACACTTTTTACACACACATATGCTTATTTAACAACACACTTTACATGCCAATTTGCACATAACAAATACACTTGTTACACACACATACACTTATTTAACAACACACTTTACATGCCAATTTGCACATAACAGCTGCACATATAATGTTGTATATAGTAATACACCTGTACATACACTTGTCCATTTGTATATTTGCATTTAACACTTACTTCTATTCTTTGAATATATTTATTACCTGTTTTTTTTGTCCTGTCTCTGTAATTCTGTTGCACTGTAGAAGCTCTGTCACAAAAATAAATTCCTCGTATGTGTGAACATACCTGGCAATAAAGCTCTTTCTGATTCTGATTCTGATATGCGTGACGTCGACAAAGCTCGCTTTCTTGACGCACCTATATCCCAGGCTGGCCTGTTCGGCGACACCATCGGTGAATTCACCCAGGAGTTCACGGCGGTGAAGGAGCAGTCGAATGCGATGGGAGGTCATCTACCGACGGGCACGTAAGACCACTCCCCACCCTGAGCCATCCACAGCGGCTGCTCCTTGCCGAGGGCGCCTGCCTGCGGCTTCAAGACCTGCTCTGCTGCCGCTGCCCACTCCACCGGCGAAGGGACAGTGTCGAGCCTCCTGCAGGCATCCAGCGCCCCCGCCCCAGGGCGCCGCTAAGTCTGGTAAACGGACCGCGAAGCAACCCTGAGACGGGCCATCTGGAGAGGAGGGAACATGCTCTTTACCTGGTGGAGGGCCGGGCTCAACATCAAACAGTGTTTTTCAACGCCCAGCTGCTGACTTTGCGGTCAGCGGCCACCAAAATCTCAATGAAAGAGCATTTTCTCCCTTCCCCGCATGTGACAGCCCGAACACTGCCGGTCTGGGATGCTATGCCTTTCAGCTCGCAGGATCGGTGCTCCTCGCCAGTGGCTCCGAGTGTGCTGCAGGAGGGCCTCCCTTCTCGCACGCTCCGAGCCCCCTTCCAGGACCCTTATAGGGAGGTAAGAGTGAATCTCTCACCTCCTGCTCTTCTGTGGGATCCCAGTGCTCCCCAGGTGAGCCCTCCCACTCCTCGCTGTCCCACCGCTGGTGCGTCAGCGATTGTGCCTTTGGTGCCACTTGCACGGGCTCTGCCGGCCTGGTTAGCGCTGGCCAGCCCGTCGCAATGGCTCATTCGCACGATCAGACTCGGCTATGCGATTCAATTCGCCAAACGGCCTCCCAAGTTCACAGGCGTGTATTTCACCAGAGTCAGTCCTGTGTGCGCCCCTGTCTTGCGCGAGGAGATTCGCGATGAGATGAGGTGCGGGTTTTATAGCCCGTACCTTATCGTGCCCAAAAAGAGCGGTGGGTCACGACCAATCCTAGACCTGCACGTCCTGAACCGCTGTCTGCACAAGCTGCCGTTCAGGATGATCACGCAGAAGTGCGTCTGTCCTCAGGATTGGTTTGCAGCAATCGACCTGAAGGGCGCGTACTTTCATGTCTCCATTCTTCCACGCCATCGCCAGTTTCTGCGATTCGCGTTCGAAGGTCGAGCATGGCAGTACAAAGTCCTCCCCCTCGGGCTCTCTCTGTCTCCGCGTTTTCACCAAGCTCGCGAAGGGTGCTCTGGCGCCCCTTCGGCTTCAGGGCATCCGCGTACTCAATTATCTTGACGATCACGGGAATTGATCCTCACGGGATCAATTGATTGCGCACAGAGACAGGGTGCTTCGGCACCTCGACTTACTGGGGCTTCAGATCAACCGAGAAAACCCGTGCAGAGCATCTCTTTTCTCGGGTTGGAGCTGGACTCGATCCACATGATGGCGCGCCTCTCTCGGGAGTTCGCCGAGCTGATGCTGAACTGTCTGCGAGAGCTCGACAGCAGAACGGTGGTCTCTCTGAAAACTTTTCAGAGGCTCCAGGGGCATATGGCATCCGCAGCCACGGTCACGCCGCTCGGATTGCTCCATAGGAGACCGCTCCAGCATTGGCTTTACGATCGGGTCCCCAGACGCGCATGGCTCACAGGCACACACCAAGTGGTCATTACCCCACTGTGTCGCCGTGGCCTCACCCCCTGGAGGGACTCTGCGTTTCTACAGGCCAGAGTGCCTCTAGAACAAGTGTCCAGGCATGTCGTCGTGTCGACGAATGCTTCCAGTACGGGTTGGGGGCCATGTGTTGCGGGCATGCAGCTGCGGGTCCTTGGAAAGGAACCATTTGCATTGGCATATCAATTGCCTAGAGCTGTTGGCAGTGTTTCTCGCTCTGCGCCATTTTTTACCGGTGCTAGAGGGGAGACACGTGCTGCTCAGGACGGACAGTACGACGACGGTAGCGTATTTTAACCATATGGGGGTATACGCTCCCGCCACATGTCTCAGCTCACTCGCAGTCTGCTCCTCTGGAGTCTCGGACGACTCAAGTCGATACGTGCCATTCACATCCCAGGCGAGTTCAACCGTGCAGCCGATGTGCTCTCACGGCAGCTCCCACACCGGGGAGAATGGAGACCCCGAGTCAGTTCAGCTGATTTGGGCGCGTTTCGGTGAGGCGCAGGTCGACCTGTTCGCTTCTGCCGAAAACGCCCATTGTCAGTGTTTTTTTTCTCTGACCGAGGGCTCCCTCTGCACGGATGCACTGGCCTCCAGCTGGACTCGGGGCATGCGCAAGTATGCGTTTCCCCCAGTGAGCCTACTCGCGCAGCTACTGTGCAAGGTCAGGGAGGACGAGGAGCAGGTCTTGTTAGTTGTGCCTCTCTGGCCCAACCGGACCTGGGTATCAGAGCTCTCTCTCCTTGCGACGGCCCCCCCTGGCGGATCCCCTTGAGGAAGTGCCTTCTTTTTTAGGGGCAGGGCATCACCTGGCACCCTCGCCCAGATCTCTGGAACCTCCACGTATGGTCCATAGACGGAGCAAGGAAGACTTAGGTGACCTACCGGCTGCGGTGGTTAACACCATCACTCACTCTACGAGGCATGCCTACGCCCTGAAGTGGAGTCTATTAACTGATTGATGCGCTTCTCATAAAGAAGACCCCCGGGCCTGCCAAATCCGTGTTGTGCTTGCTTTCCTTCAGGATAGGCTGGAGCAGAGGCTATCACCCTCCACGCTGAAAGTTTACGTTGCCGCCATTTCCGCTCACCATGAGCTGGTGGATGGCGGCACCGTGGGTAAGCATAACCTCATCATCCGGTTCCTCAGAGGCGCGAGGCGATTACATCCACCCCGCCCCCTCTAATACCCTCTTGAGATCCCTCAGTAGTGCTTACGAGCCTACATGGAGATCTGTTCGAACCACTCGACACAGTATCCTTGAGATTTCTGTCCTGGAAGACAGCTCTGCTGGTTGCGTTAGCATCGATCAAGAGGGTCGGGGACCTGGAGGCATTTTCGGTCAGTGACTCGTGCCTTGGGCTACGTGCCCAAGGTTCCTACCACACTGTTTAAAGACCAGGTAGTGAGCCTGCAAGCGCTGCCTTTGGAGGAGGCAGACCCAGCCCTATCATTGCTGTGTCCTGTTCGCGCTTTGCGTATTTATGTGGACCGCACTCAGAGCTTAAGATTCTCTGAGCAGCTCTTTATCTGTTATGGTGGTCGGCAGAAGGGAAGTGCTGTATCCAAACAGAGGTTGGCTCACTGGATAGTGAATGCCATCTCCCTCGCTTATCAAAGCCAGTGTGAGCCGTGTCCCCCGGGAGTTAGAGCGCACTCCACTGCTTTTCTTACTCTGTCTTGTTGAGTTTCCCCACTTGGTGAACCCTACAGAGCTCCGCCGAGGCCCCCAGTACCTGACTCGTTGGAGGAGTCAGGTGCTCGGCCCTTTACGTTGTTGGCATGCCCGCTGGTCAGCCCGCGTTCTGGGTATAGGAGCCTGCTATGAGTGATCCCCGCTGGTGATCCCATATGCTCACTCAGCCACAGTATAGTTCCCTCCTTCGGGTGGGCTCGTGTCTTCCCTCCCTGCTAACCATCTTGGTATGTGCTCTCCCCCTACCAGGGTTAGACCATATGTTTTTTGCCACCAGGGCCCCCAAATTATTGGGCAGCAGTTGGCCTCCGCAGCATCCTCCCTATCGGGACTGTACGCTTTCCCAACGTACTGTCGTATTCTAAAATTCCTAGAAAAATTCTAGGTTTATTTTTTATGACTCCCCCCAAAAATATAAATAAGCCTTTGATCTTCACAGGTAAGTAAAGGTAAGTAAAGGCCAGGGGACACGTTGGAAGGCTGCGTCTCTGGTGATGACGGTGCGCTCACGCCTAGAGCCTGGCTAACCTCTCTCCAGTGACGTGGTAAGGTTCAATCACTGTGGCGTTTTCCAGAGATTTCCCCATAGTGGAAGTTTCCACACAGCATTGAAGTTCCCCTCCCGCTGGGCAACGGAACGGTTACTAAAGTAACCCTCGTTCCCCGAGGGGGGGAACGGAAATGCTATGTTCTTTCGTCACAGTGGTTGCCCCTTTTTGCTGACAGCTGTTTAGCCTCTTCAGCAAAAGAAAAAAGGTTATCAGCCAAGCCATCTGATCCCCTTTTAAATCGATTTGATCACAAATGGATATCAGCTGGGCTTGCTGATGCCGCCAACTCATTGACATTTCATTGGCCCGTTTATATAATCTTTTAGACGATTGGCTTCTGACGAAATCCCCATAGTGGAAGTTTCCACACAGCATTTCCGTTTCCCCCTCGGGGAACGAGGGTTACTTTAGTAACCCATCCATTACTAGCATTGCTTTACTTGCGGGGTACAAGTGTTTGTTTTTGTGAAAAGTGGATACATTACATAGGTTTCCATTTATTTTATACTGTCCAAACTGTTTATTATATTGCCCTCACCTCACCCCACCCCACCCCTAAACCCAACCATCACAGGAGACTGTGTGCAGCTTTACTCTCTGATTAAACTCATTCTGTGGGATTTATAGCCTTTTTGAGAAATGAAGACTCATATTTCACCTCCTTTTTGTTATACTTGAGTCATACCTGTGTCATTATACAGATTTGTGTCCTGACATGTCACAAAAACACATACACACACACACACGCACACACAAAACAAACAAACTAACAAATGTGTTCACAAGCATTTTTATAGTACTCAACGCTGTTCTTTGATTAAAAACATCCACTGGGTAGTCAAACAAAAAATCCTTTCAAATAAAATGGTCAAGTTTTATTAAGTACAAGATTGATGTGCTTTAATTCTCTAATGCAGGCACTAAAAGAAAACGTGAATCGAGGGATTTAAATATCAGTGCTAAATCAAATTCAGGCAAGTAATTTTTGTATGTTTTTTATACTTACATTTAATATAAATGTATAAATTAAGTATTAATTTATTAATCTCAAAAGGAATTCTTAAACTTTTATTTAACAGATATGGAAATATTGAACATGGCGAAAAAGATCATAAATGACGTTAATGTCAGACTTCAAAACATTAACAGCACAGACCGAACAACAAATGAGTTAAAAAACACCATCATGTAAGTACTTATGAATCATAATGTAAATTGTTCTGTATGCTGAACGGTAAAGTAGTGTTCAGTTACTTTTATCTGTATCATGATGTAGAGACGGCATTGCTAAAATGAATGAGATGGAGACAGACAAAAGAAGAAAGGAAACCATTGGTGTTTTTGGAAAAACAGGAGAAGGAAAAAGCTCTTTATTAAATGCAGTGTTGGGATTAGAGGGTCTGCTGCCATCTGGAAGTCTTGGTGCCTGTACAGCAGTTATTACTCAAGTGGAAGCCAATCTGGAGGACTCGGATTTCAAAGCTGAGATTGAGCTCATCTCTAAAGAGGTTCATCTTTGACATCTATCTATCTGTCTGTCTGTCTGTCTGTCTCTCAGCGTTTGTCTGTCTTCTGGAAAATAAAGCAAGGTAATAAAGTAATTTATTTGTGTTGTTTTGTAGGAATGGGAGAATGAGATTGCTTCCACTGATGAAAGGACTGATACAGATAATGAAAGGATCATTGCAGTGTATGGGGCTGATGCAGAGAAGAAATCACTGGAAGAACTTAAGAGAGTCGCCAAATATGCTGAAATTGATTACTTTTTGTCCACTGGGAAAAAAACTATTTCACACAAGAAAGTAAGGGCTAATATATATGTTTTACGTTAGCAAATATTTTTCATATTAGGCATTTAAGTGTTTTGAAGCTATTGTCAGATTTGAATAAAGACAGTGATTTGTTTTGCACTAAAATGTGAGGACAGTTCTGGACACAGTACTTTGCGGCTGTGCAAGAGTTTCTCTTTCAGATGAAATTCTTTAATTTTAGGTAACACCTTATTATGAAGCCCCCCCTGCTGACCATTATATACTTTAAACACTTAAGCTCTCATCTGTGTAGTGTATGTCTATTGTTTTGTGAAGGTTTCAAGGCAATTATTACAACATCTGCAACATGTGAACATCTAATAACCTTTTGGTCTGTAAAATTGCACAAGGTCGGAGGAGACACTGGCCAGGAGACTGGGGTTGCACCCCAACTCTTTACGAGATGTGCCATGGGATTTTTAATGACCACAGAGTCAGGACCTTGGTTTAATATCTCATCTGAATGATGGTGCTCACAGACTGTATACTGTCCCCTTGACTATACTGGGGCATCAGGACTCAGACCACAGGTTGAGTGCCCCCTGCTGGCCTCACTAAGACCACTTCCAACAGCAACCTAGTCTGTGTGTAGTTGTTAATGCATAGTACACTACTTAATTTTAAGCCTGATTTGCAAGTTAAAAAGCTCACCAACAGATCAGGCTGGGATCGAGGGAGAATCAGGAAGTGTTTGGCGCTCAGTAGTCTTAATGTGTGAATTACTAAATAATCCATCAAATAGACTTGTTGACTCATCACTAACACCTCGCAGATGAAAGTCCAATTTCTAGCATGCTAAATGATCCACACTAGTCAGCTGACTCAACCCCCTGTGAGGTCAGATGTAGTGACGAGCTGCAGGCAATAAGCGAGCAAGTCATGAGCTGAATGACCATTGTGCTCAGGAGCTCAACAGAAATGTCTGTGATTTACGAGAATGGCAACTGATGCATTCATTTCCCCCTGCGTTGACATGGAAATGAGAGCATATTAAACCCACCTATCCAATAACCTGCGCAGATATATGAGCGATCAATCCGCTGACAGATCAGCTGATTGACAATGATTTCAAACTCTGTGTGTCGGTGATGTCATCAACTAACAAGGAGTCAGTGGTGTTCAGCTCTTTCTGATGGCTCAACTCTCAACATTTTATTGGCTATAGTTTGGAGGGTAGACAGAGTTGTAGAGTGAAAGAGTTGTCAGATCATGTAGGGTATAACCCCCTCTTGTGGATCAGTTATGTAGTGTAAAGACCACAGTGATTTAAAGACAAAATCAAGTCATTTAGTCTGAACGGCACAGTGATCTGCTGATGATTAAAGTCACAGAGTGTAACCCAGTTCATCAACAGACCTTCAGTACACATTCAGATGCCTACAAGTAACAACACAAAATTTCTAATAAACTTTATCTGTAAATAAAGTTATTTACTCCAATCCTTTCATACATGTATTTTCAACAGTGCTCTATTATGGTATTTGTTGCATTTCAGTAAATTCTGAATAGGCAGATCTTTTAGAGGAGATTGCTAATATGTTGTCACATTATGCCCATCAAGTGAAAATCTAAGAAACAACTATTACTGTTGAATGACTATTTTAAGCCAACATCACAGAAAACAAGGACTTGTTGCTGTTGTTTCTTGGTCTTAAATTAAATACTTGCACCAGTGTCAGTCTGTTTACTCTCTGCTAAGCAGTCACTTGACTAGTAGCAATGTCGTCTGTGATGTCGGCCACTAATACACTATTGAACATCTAAAACCTAAATTTGAAACACAGTTAACACTTTACTGACCAAACATTAAAAAGATGTTTACATATTAGATGTTGTTATTATGAAATCCTGTGGTCCCTGAAACAGACCTCCTATGGCCCTAGACTGTGCATTGAAATTCTTTCCACAAAAATTTTAAACAGAACCAGTAACAATGGGCAACCCTGCTGGAGTCCAACATGCACCAAGAATGCATCTGACTTGCTGGGGATGCAAACTCCTGCTCTGTTCATGTAGGGACCGTACAGCCCTTAACAGATCACCTCCAACCCCAAACTTTACATGAAATCTCTACCACCCTAATGAGGGTATAGCGCTAATCCAGTGTTCGACACCCTGGACGAATTCCACATTGTTCCTCCTGGATCAATGGTTGGAGGTTCAACCATTGGTGGGATCTTCCTCTCCAGTACCCTGGCATAAACTTTTCCAGGGAGGCTGAGGAGTGTGATCCCCTATAGTTGAAACACACCCTCCGGTCACCATTCTTTAAAATGAGAACCACTAACCCAGTTGCCCAGTCCATAGGTACTGTTCCTGTTCTCCATGGGATATTGTAGAGACGTGTCAGCCAAGACAGCTCACACAACATCCAGAGACTTGAGGTACACAGGGTGTATTTCATCCACCCTCTCTGCTTTGCCACTGCAGAGCTTTCAAACTACCTCAGTGACTATTTGCAGATGATGTTGTTCAGTTGGCTTTATCAGACATGGACCTTCAGCAGTCACTGGGACGGTTTGCTGTTGATTGAAACACGACCCGTTTAAGAATCAGCCCCTCCAAGTCTGAGGCCCTTTTGCTCCACCAGAAAAAGGTTCACGAGTGAGGAAAGGATGGAACTTTAGATTGACAGGTGGATCTGTGCAATGACATAAGTAATGTGGTCTATGTATTGGTTCATTGTGGTAAAAAGGAGCCAAGCCGAAAGGCAAAACTCTAAATTTACTGGTCAATTTACATTCCTACTCTTGGAGTAGAGCCGCTGCTCCTCCACATCGAGAGAAGTAAACTTAGGTGGCTCTGACATCTGTTTTGAATGCCTCCTGGATGCCTAACTAGAGAGGTGTTTGAGGTTTTTCCCAATGAGTGGGGGCCCCAGGAAGTCCCAGGACACACTGGAGGGACTATGTCTCTCTACTTGCCTGGGAATGGCTCCCTAGGATCTCCATGGAGGAGCTGGAGGAAGTTTCTGGTGTGAGGGAGGTCTGGGGTTCCATCCTGAGACTGCTGGCCCTGTGACCTGGCCCCGGATAAGTGGAAGTAAATGAATGAATGAGTGAACGAATGAATGTTGTAACGATTGGTTAAGAACATTTAAATGTCAATCTACAAATATTATCCAGATGAGAGTAAGCAGATATGAACTTGTAAAGAAATTTACGGTCAGAAGCCTATACGGGGACCATCAAAATAAAGTTTTACCAATTTATTTTCATTTTGTACAAAAAATGCTAAAATATTAGAAAGTATTGTAAAATATAATTGAACTATTATTATACTATAGATTCAGAAATAGTATCTGATGAATGACTTTTATCTAAATAAAAATATCACACATTTTAAATTTCTTACAACAGGTCATTGACTTTCACCATGATGTTAAATGTAACATTCAGCAAAGTGAGTATAGTCCTGGTGGCTGGTACTGGCCGCTTGTTAAGAGTGTGACCATCAAGATTCCAGATTGTCAAGAGCTTCTGGAACACATTGTGCTTTTTGATGTTCCTGGCACTGGAGACTGCAACAAGATACGAGATGATCTGTGGAAATCAGTAAGCACTACACTACCAGATATCTTAAATATGAAGATTATTTCATGATTTACTTACCGTTATGTCATTTCAAACTATTATAACTTTTCATCTGTTTCATTTGCTGTGAATGTTTGGAATTTACCTCAGTTGTGTCTACTGCTCAAATTCTAATGTTTCATTTGAGTGGAAAATTCACCTGAGGTGAAAAACATCCAGCGATTAAACTAGAGTGTGTGACAAGGAACTCCATGTTTGGTGTGAACGCAGCATTCCACTGTGAACTGCTCAGCTGGCTTCTCCTCATGTAGAGCATGAAACTATTTTTAAATATTTGTAATGTTTCCAAATTAAAACCACCTCGTGTATTTTAAAACTCTGAATCTGATTTAACGCTGTCTTATTTTGGAGGCTGTTACTGTTCTGTTGAGGTCACATTTTTCACAGGTGTTTTATTCTGGTTTTACTTTTCTAATTCTACAGAAAGTGAGGGAGTGTTCATCTGTGTGGATTGTGAATGGCATCAACCGTGCAATCAGTAGCATAGAGCCCTGGAGCATAATGGAGCACTGCATGCAAGACTTGGGACCAGGAGGACAGTGCAAAACCATAAACTTCATCTGTACAAGGACTGATGACATTAATACAAATGAATATCTAAGGTAAGAATATAGAAATCCTTGTCAATATTCTGCATGTCTGCATTAATAAATCACATTTATTCATGTATATTATTTTTATTACAGATCTGTCCTGTCCTCTGGAGACCAATTTTCTTTAGACAAGGTCTGGTACATTTACAAGCAAACATGAATTGTATGTTTTCTGCATTGTTTAAATGCAGTTTTCTGGCTCATTGCTGTGATAACAAGTGATCAAGTGTAGTCTAGGGACATCGTGCTCAGCCACCTCAGACAGTTAGAGCTTTAAGTCAACTCAACGAAGAACAAGCTTCTCCTCATGCAGAGCATCTCTTTTTACAGTGCTGCTTGAAATTATACAAACCCCAGAAGCAATGAAAATGTGATTATCACAGGACAAAAAATAACTTAGTTTATTAGCATAAACCTGCAAAAGTTTGTATTTTTTAAATATTATTTTTGGTTACCTTGATGATGTACAACTGTTCTTTTGCTTTGGTATAGTTGTTCATGAGTCTCTTGCCACCATCTTATATACCTGCTATATGTCCTTTGCAGTGGCCATTCTATTGGCTTTCATACTGTTCTGAGGAAATTGGTCTTCACTGTGAAAGCCCTAATTTTGTATGATGTGGCTGATCTTTCTTTCTGGGCTCAAGGGTTACATAACAGAAACTTGAATGACTTAGAAATGGATTGCTCTATAGAAATGCATAAATGACTGAGTTGACTCATGGGCTAATTTTACAGTGACAATTAGTTTATATTACAGACACTTAATGTGTGTGTTAAATTAATGTAGGGGTGTAACGGATCACGGATCGACCCATAGTTCGGAACGCATGTGGTCCGTGGATTAATAACTTTTTTGAATCTGTAGGTTAATCCAACATTTATAACATAATGTTAGAGATCACCTCCCACGTCATTCAAATCCCATGTATGAAAGCATTTTGGCTTCCCTGTAAAATATAATGATGACAGAAAAAGTTGTGGTGGGACCTACCTAAATGCTTTCTTAGGTTAATGTCTTGGTGATTTCTGTCAATGTTTGTTAAGCCTGCATTAATGCATTCAGTGTAAAACTGCACTTTTAAACATTAAGTGAAGTTTAACAAACTAATTTCGAGAGGAGCACGTGATAGGATTGACCACAGGTGATTACAATCACTAATAAATCACTAGCCTATCGGATCATTCCAAATTTAACATAAATATCCAGCCTAAACTTCCTTCCTCATCTTCGTTTTGGAACCCCCCCCCCACCCATCCCTTCTCCATCCTCCTCAATTCTAGTTCGGGCGACACGGCGGCTCAGTGGCTATCACTGTTGTCTCACAGCAAGGGGGTCGGCGGTTCATGTTAATTGAGCCAATCGACAACTCTGTGTGGAGTTTGCTTGTTCTCCCCGTGTTCGCGTGGGTTTTCCCCGGGTACTCCGGTTTCCTCCCACATCCAAAAAACAAGCAACAAACCAAAAGTCACAAGCACCTACCATGCACAACGAGCATACACGACAATCCATTTTCTGGGATGTTATCGAGAACTACCTGATCTCGTATCCCTCATAATGCTTATTGACCAGGCGGGAGCCTTGGGCTCATCTATCTCCGAGCTCAGGGTTCTCTCCCGGGACAGCATGCCAAACTTGCTAAAACAGTCAAGCATTATCAAAGTGTGAACTCTTGAAAAGATCCAAATTCAAACCCACGGAACATGAATGATTAACGATGATGTGCATGTTTATTAATTCTTCGAAGCGCTGCATTCAGATCTGCGCAGATCGAGAGAGATTCCGTTTTACACTTTTCAGTTAGTTATAAACAATTAAATAACAGAGAAGTATTTGGAGAACAGTTTATAGTTCAGATATAAACACTGATGTTTATGGTAAATATTAAAATCGCCGTTTATGGCCCTTTTCCCACTGAGAGGTACAGTACGGTATGGGTCGGTACAGGTCACCTTTATCAGGCTTGCGTTTCCACAGCTAAAAGGGTACCAAGAGTACTCTTTTGGTGGGCGTGGTATACGGCAAAAAGTTTCAGTCAATGTCACTTTTGCTCGAGAGAAAATGTTTACAATAAAGCTGTACGGGTCGCTCACATTTAAAAAAAACAACACAAAATATAGCCCACAGTCAGTCTTCACCAGCACATGTAACCTCTGTTAGAGAGTATTTCCTTCGTTACGAGTTTATAATAGTCAAGAGGTGATGATAATAGTTGAACATGGCAGTTTGCTCATGTTTGCTAAAAAAATTATTTGCTCCTTTGTTTTTTCTGGTTTCTCCTTTGGTTTTGCACGGGTCAGTCTCACGCTTGTCTGTTTCTGAAAGGATCTGATTTCAGAAGCGTTTTTATAATATCATCAGCTCAAGAAGTTTGTTATTTCAAATAAAGACGCGCATGTGAGCGCAATCGAGAAAGTGAAACCGCTCATGCTTTAGACGGGCTCGTAAAAAACTACGGGGCACCAGAATCTGCTCTTCTTCTTGGCTTTGTTGCTGTTCATCAAGACAACGACAAGGTTTGCTTGAGCTCGGATTGACCATGGTTCATTATTATACGCATATATTATTACGGTGTAATGTCTCGGCTGTGTATTTAAAACATGGCGGTTCCTTTGTTTTCATTCTGGCTTGTTGCGTGAGCGAATGACGTATCGCTGTAAACCAATAGCGTTCAGCTGCAAGTCTAGCTCCGTCTTTTGGTACCCTTGGTACCATTTGCAAAGGGTGACCAAAAAGTGGTATGGTACGGTTCAGTTCGGTATGCCTTTTGACAGTGGAAACAGCCATAAAAGCTTACCGAACTGAACCGTACCGTATTGTACCACTCAGTGGAAACAGGCCATTAGTTGAACTTGACGCTGGTGAATTTTTTAGCAATTACATTGTGTAACCAACAGGTGGCGACAAACAACCATCAAAATGATGTCACTGAATAGGTTTTCAGATATGATGAAACATGAAGTTTAATGTGTGAATTGTTGCATCATTAATTGAAAATGAACATGATCTGTTGTACAAGATGTTAGATTTCTATATTTATCATTATTATCAGCGGCAGTGAAGACCATTTTTCGTATTGAATAATATCCTTTTTTCAGCTGGTTCGTTCTTGATTTTTATTATTTATTAAAGTTGCAGGTTCTAAGTTATGTTTGTTTCAACCAATTTTTTTAGCAGTTTTTTTTTTGTATAAATGGCAAGCAAATCATATTTGTCTCCTCCCTTTGTTGGTGATCCAAAAAATGGTTCGATCCATGACTCAAAAACCGTAGTGTGATCTGAACTGGAGATTTGTGATTCTTTACACCAACTGTACTGTATTATCACACCATTAACATATTATTATTGTCTTTTCAGAATCTGAAAACAGTGTGCATACATCACAGGAACAAGAGTGCAAAGGATTCCGTGAAAAGAAAGTTTGAAACCATGGTATAAATGTGAAATTGAAAATTATTACCGTTACCGTAATTCTTATTCTTATCCTTAATCTTGTTTGTACTCAGAAATCAACAGACTTCAGAAGATTCATCGCTGATGTTTTTACTGTGAGCTCTAAGGCATACTTTGATGAAGAGCTTCATATGGATCAAAATGAAACTGGTAAAACATTAAGTGAACCTGGAAAACAAAGGTTTTATTTATATGTCTGTTCATTCTCTTTTCATTAAATAATTGAAATATGAATATTCTTCCAACTATCTGTAGAAATCCCAAAGCTGCAGGACCTTCTCAAGAACATCAACAAGAGCATTAAGAGGGAACTGACCAGAGATTATGTCAATCAAGCAAAGGGAGTTTTGTTCTTCATCCAAAGTATCAAACTAGATACAAATGAAGAAATGGTACAGAATTGCTGATTATTTACATATGTCGACTTATCAGTTAGTAAGTTCATTCAGTAATTCACTGCTGTGTTTCTTTGTGTTTTATAGGCAAAGATTAAAGCAACAGTTCGTAAAGATTACTATGAGAGCCTTGAAAAAGCACTGAAGGAACTGAACAGTCGATTTGATTTACAATATGAGATTATAGAACAATGCCTCTCAAAAGGAGTGGAGAAATCAGTGGAGCAGTGTGTCAGTACCACAAAACCTGTGATTGCATCTGTAAGTGTGATTCTGTTGTGTGAATATGTATGAATGGCAGAGGTGTAATGATACATCGACATATCGGGAGCATAAACGTGCTTATGCTTATCACTGATGTAAACAATATGATTTGCCATACTGAACTTGTTTTAGTCAGGTGTAAGGTAAGGTAAAAAAAAAATCAATTCTGTCTTCATGTACTATGCATAATGACAAGTGCTCTGTGTATGTCGAATGACACTGTCGAATAACAGTGTTTACATTTTTTCAAAGTATTTACACATTTATAATAAACATTTTATTTCAGTTCCAACTAATCAATAAAACAAACAAAAAAGATTATTTGAAACTACAAATGACAATCTCTGTAAAAGTCATTCGACAGAACCCTGCCCATCATTCTTACTCTCTTCTCAGATGCGATGGTACGCCAAATCAAAGGTTACAATGGGCCAACTTTGGCCCGCAGGCCATAGTTTGGGCATGTCTGCTCTAGACTATATAACACTGATTATAATGGATGAGGGAATCTGATAATGACAAATATCTGATTTTACCACTAAAATGTACAATTTATATGTAGTCCATGACAGAGCGGAAGCATATGTGTCCAACATAATTAATAACTCAACCTCAGAAGGACTGTCATCACTGTCCTGTGCATTGAGGACCAGGACCAATTTTAATTCTTTAAATAACTATAATACTAATATTAAACTTTTTATAGCATAAATTATTGTACTGTGAGTTATTGAAATACAGATTGAATCATGAGTTGAGTGTATCATCTCACCCCTAATGAAAGATAATGTTTTCTTTCTGGCCATTCTAAATATGATGCTGTGTTTTGTATTGTAAATCAGGTGAAACCATCTGACAAAACCCTCCAAGCGTTGTGCAAGAACAGAGGACGTTACTGGCCAAAAAACAAGGATGAACCTGTAGATCTAAACAAGTGCTTGGCCAAACACATCCACGACAACATCGATGAGGAGTTCAATTTGATATTTCCGTAAGTTTTACCATCATTCCCCATCCAATTTATACTCAGTTTTTTTACAATGATAATTAAATAGTACGGCGGTGTAAAAAAAACAAAAACAAATTTAAGTTAAATATTTAGAGAATAAATTTTAAATTACTTAAATAAAGTTGCAATGTTACGAAAATAAAGTCATAGTGATAGGAGATTAAAGTTGTAATGTTTAAAAAAAGCTGAAAAATCACAAGAATAAAGTTTTAACAATAGATATTTTGCAATATTTTGAAAAAAAATTCATAGCAAAAAGGGTGTAAAAGATTGAGTTAAATCCTACTTTAGGTTTTAGCAATGAGGAAATTCTTTGTCTTTTGGTGCATCTGAACAATGTCACTAATAAGCATAAATACAGTAAATACACTGAAGTATAATGATATCTACATTAGCTTGTGGTATAGATGTGTTCAAATTACCAAAATACCACAAACTAATGGTAAAACAATGGTTCTCACTAGTATATTAAAGAAAATTCATGTAGGCTAACAAGACTGTACTTATCAAAAGTTTTAATATTCTACTCTTTGTTTAATTCATTTGTATTAGTGTTGATAGTAAAAACAGAACAGGGAAGTCAGTGCAAGAACAGATCGATAAGTTCAGTATCATTCAGAATGGCACCGTTTACCCTCCATCCTCCATGCTGTACAACATTCAGAACTTTATGAAAACAGAGGTGAGTTGCTTTATTTTTTATTTCAAATAATTTATTCATTATCTATCTACAAGTAACTTGTTCCACTGGAGTGAAAGAAACATAATGCCTTTATAATCAATCTTTTTTCCTGTCTTAAACAAACAAAAAAACATTGTCAAGTGTCAAGTGCTAAAATTATCTTGATGAACATCTTGTCAAGCAGAAACACTCTTTTCTGCCAAATGATTTTTTTTGTGTGTATGTGAAGGTGAAAAGTGTGTGCTTGTTGAGGGCGGGGGGTGGGGGAGTAGTGAGGGGGATGCATATGTGATGTCACACTGGAAGATCTTAGTTGTCATAATATCTAAATCACAGAAGTGGAAAAAACCTCACCTAGAGTTTGACTTCATCCATCCGTGACACTTGACTTTAACTATTCTGCATTCTGACATGATATCTCACAATAAACATAAGCAGACTGTAGCTTTCATTTTGTCATAGCACAAACCAAGCATAAAGACAAAGGAATTGTCTGTAGACCTCAGAGACGCACAAGACTGGGGAAGGTTACAGAAATATTTCTGCTGCTCTGAAAGTTTCAATGAGCACAGTGGCCTCCATCATCCATAAGTGAAAAGTGTTTGGAACCACCAAGTGTTTGGACTCTTCCTAGAGCTGGCTGGCTATCTAAGCTGAGTGATTGGGGGAGAATGGCCTTAGTCAGGGAGGTGATCATGTAATGTAATATAATGTAATGTAATGTGTATTTATATTGCGCATGGCCATACACCCAAAGCACTTTACAATCATGAGGGGGTTCTCTCCACACCACCACCAGTGTGCAGCATCCACTTGGATGATGCGACGGCAGCCAATGGACAACGGCGCCAGTGCGCTCACCGCACACCAGCTATTAGTGGAGTGGAGAGACAGTGATAGAGCCAATTCAGTGGATGGGGATGATTGGGAGGCCATGATTGTAAGGGCCGATTGAGGGACTTTGGCCAGGACTCCGGGGTTACACCCCTACTCTTACAAGAAGTGCCATGGGATTTTTAATGACCACAGAGAGTCAGGACCACAGTTTAACGTCTCATCCGAAAGATGGCGCCCACTGACAGTATAGTGTCCCCTTCACTTTTACTGGGGCATTAGGACTCAGACCACATGTGTAGTGCCCCCTTCTGGCCTCACTAACACCACTTCCAACACCAACCTAGTTTTCCCATGTGGTCTCCCATCCAGGTACTGACCAGGCTCAGCCCTGCTTAGCTTCAGTGAGTAACCTGTCTTGGGCTGCAGGGTGATATTGCTCATTAACCCTATAGTCACTCTGTCTGAGCTCCAGCGTTTTTTTGTGGAGAGAGTAGAACCTTACAGTAGGACAACCATCTGTGAAGAAATCCACCAATTAGGCCTGATGGTAGAGTGGCCAGACAGAAGCCACTCCCTGCCTAGAATTTGCCAAAAGGCATCTGAAGGACTCTCAGACCATAAGAAACAAAATTCTCTGGTCTCATGAGACTAAAATGGAACTCTTTGAAGTGAATGCCAGGCGTTACGTTTAGAGAAAACCAGGCAGCGCTCATCACAAGGCTAATACCATCCCTATATTGAAGCATGGTGGTGGCAGCATCATGCTGTGGGGATGTTTTTCAGCAGCAGGAACTAGAAGACTAGTCAGGATAGAGGGAAAGCTGAACGCAGCAATGTACAGAGACACCCTAAATGAAAACCTGCTTCAGAGTGCTCTTGACCTCAGACTGGGGTGACAGTTCATCTTCCAGCAGGACAATGACCTAAAGCACACCGCCAAAATATCAATGGAGTGGCTTCACAGCAACTCGGTGAATGTCCTTGAGTGGCCCAGCCAGAGCCCAGAGCTAAATCCTATCGAACATCTCTGGAGAGATCTGAAAATGGCTGTACATTGTTGCCTCCCATCCAACCTGACATGAGCTATGAGCTTGAGAGGTACTGCAAAGAGGAATGGGTAAAAATTCCCAAAGACAGGTTTGCCAAATCAAATCACTTTTATTGTCACATCATCATCAGCATGAAGAAAGAAAAAAGTTTATGGCTTCGGTGGCTGGAGTCGCTGATGATTCTCTTGACTTTCCTCATGCACCGCCTATTGTATATGCCCTGGAGGGACGGAAGCTCACCTTTTACTACGCGTCCAGCAGTTCGCACAATCCTATTGTAGATCTTTGCGATCGCTGCTGGTGCTGTTTCCATACCAGGTGGTAATGCAGCCAGTCAGGATGCTCTCCACAGTGCAGGTGTAGAACGAGCGGAGGATGTGGGGGCTCATTCCAAGCCTTCTGAGATGCCTAAGGAAGAAGAGGCGTTGTTGTGCCTTCCTCAGCACTGTGTCTGTGTGAGCAGCGCATGTCAGATCCTCAGCGATGTGGGCTCCACAAAACTCACCACCAGCTCCTTGGTTTTGCTGATGTTGGTGGTTTTCCTGACACCATTGTGTCAGTGTGCACTTCCTCTCTGTAGGCCTCTCTTAACGATGTTGTGTTTGGATGTACAATCGTGTGTACAGGAAGTACAGAAGTGGGCTGAGAACACAGCCCTGTGGAGCACCAGTGTTGAGGATCAGTGTGGATGAGGTGATGTTGTTCATTCTGACCACCTGGCGTCTGCTTGACAGGAAGTCCAGGATCCAGTTGCACAGAGAGCTGTGTAGGCCCAGAGCCTGGAGCTTCGCCACCAGTTTGGCAGGCACTATGGTGTTGAATGCTGAGCTGTAGTCCACAAACAGCATTCTCACATATGTGTTACGGGATTCTCCCGTATTTTACAGTTCTATCATTCTATCATCCCGCAAAGGTATTTTCCAGTGTTTCTCCCCAAACGGATTCTGTACATGCGATTTAAAGTGTATCGAAAGTGGATACTGGGTTTTGGGTGCGCGTTTAAATAGACATATTTGCATAACTAATATAACAACATCCAAAGATGTCAATCTTGATTGTTTTTTTTTTAAACACAACTAATTTTGTCCTAAATGAGCATAAAACGATAGGAAAGCAATCAAATGCTTTTATTATAACGTTAGATTTGTGCATTTTAAAAGTAACACCTCTGTTATTTAATGTAATCAAACAAAAAATCTAAAAAATGAGATTCATTCGTTACTCTTTATTCAGAATGTGTAAGTGAGAAAAGTATTAATGAGAATTGATAACTTGATTCTGTTTTTTTAAAATACTGTAGCTAATTTTAATAAGCTAAACTGTTTGCTAATGTATACTATTAAATTTTCTTTAGTAAATAGGGTAACATTTTATTTTGATGGGCCATTTGAGTATTATTAGACTGTCTACTTAATATCTGTTGATACTGACATTCAACAGACTTAACTGACTATAAGAAACTTTGCAAGTACATGTCAACTTACACTAACCCTACCTCTAACCCCAACCTAACAGTCTACTTATAATCTAATGAGAATCACAACCAGTTGTCCTCGTGTTTGTTTTCGTCATGTGACCTCCACCATGTGCTCCTTTGTTGCAGTTCCTGCCACTAGTTATGTCCATCACCTTCACCTGTGTTCATTCCTTGTGTGCCATTATCATCATCATCATGTCTCTGTGTATTTATAGTCCTTCATTTAGTTCATTCCTTGTCTGGTATTGTACGTTGATGTCTGTCTTCACCCGAACTTCTTCCCGTGTTCTTCTGTGTAATTGTTGAATGAATGAATATATATATACTTATTTGAGGGACCGTGTGAGAGTCCCACCCACCGACCCACAGCAGAGGGTGAGCAGGCCCTGGAACCGGAAATGCTGCTCATTGACTTCTGGAGCAAAGTCACACCCCTCCCGCTGTTCCCTAACAGCACTCCAGCCCCGTTCATCTCCAAAGACAAAAGCTCCAGGATCATGAGCAG
This sequence comes from Danio albolineatus, assembly GCA_903798035.1. Classification (NCBI taxonomy): domain Eukaryota; kingdom Metazoa; phylum Chordata; class Actinopteri; order Cypriniformes; family Danionidae; genus Danio; species Danio albolineatus. The sequence continues at coordinate 449,665 of CAIGQQ010006515.1, read as the reverse complement.
CATCCCACCCGACCCACCCTCTTCACCTACGTTGACATCATCCACCACAACCACTCTGCCTACTCCAGTTCTTCAGTCAGCCAGTCCCCCAGCTTACCCTCCAACTTCACATGTGGAGGTATATCTGATGGCCTGTCTACCTTTTTCAGCCAGAGTTTGTTGCCCAGCATCATCTCCTCCGCTCTCCGAGTTACGGACTCCGCCTCGGCCCTCCGACCCAACGGCTCCACGTTGGCTCTCTTCTCCCTCATCTCCTCCGTGGACCGTCAGCCCACTGGCTCCACCAGGCTCCCTCGTCCCCCCCAGCTCCACCTTGGTCAGTTGTCGCCCTGCCTCCACCTCTGGACTTCTCTCCTCCTGCTGCGCCTTATCCCTCCATCTTGCTAGCTCCGTTGAGCTCCTCCCTCCCTACAGCTACGTCTCGGTCCTCTGTCGCTCTGGCTCCACCGCAGGCATCCGGACCTGTGTCGTTGCCTCAGTCTGGTGAGCCGTCCGCTCCACCTTCACCCTACGGCTCTCCGCCTCCTCCTTGGGCTCCACCTCCAGCTACGGTGTCAAGGTCAACCCCCTGGAGTCGGCGACCACTCCTCCTCCATGGTTTCACCCCCTGTCGACTCCACCCTGGGCCGTCCTCATGCCTGTGTCTTGGGTACTCCTCCTGCTTCCCCTCCCTTCCTGGCTCCTTCCTCCTGCGACTCCTCCCTGGCCACCTCCTCGTTTCCAAGCACTCAAGTTAATCTCCCAGTTCCTCCCTCATTCTCTCTCCTAACCACCTCCTCTTACCCCTCCTTTTGATTAGGCGCTAGAGCATGCCTAAAAAAGTACTGTCACACCCAGTCTTCCTCATGGGTTTGTTTTCGTCATGTGACCTCCACCATGTGCTCCTTTGTTCCAGTTCCTGCCACTAGTTATGTTCATCACCTTCACCTGTGTTCATTCCTTGTGTGCCATTATCATCATCATCATGTCTTTGTGTATTTATAGTCCTTCATTTAGTTCATTCCTTGTCTGGTATTGTATGATGATGTCTGTCTTCACCCGATGTTCTTCCGTGTGAGTAGTTGTCAATAAATATATACGTATTTTGATAATCCTCTTCTCCTGTGCCTTCCTGTTGGTAAAGCAGGCGTGACAGTAACTTAAATTCAACAAACGGACCATCAAAATAAAGTGTGACCGTAAATAATAATATTAAAAAACATTACTGACCATTTAGCTGTTTATTTACAATGAAAGAGCTCCAGAAGAGCATATTTAATATGGGTGTTGTTCCTTATTTTGGTGGGCGTATCCCTTATTTTCACATCCCAATGTTGACAGGTATGGTGCATGCGCTTTCCTGGGCTTTAAAGCGGGCGTAGAACGAGTTGAGCTTGTCCGGGAGAGATGCAGCAATATTTACAGTGGCGGGTTTGTTACTTTTAAAGTCTGTGATGTAATTAAATCCCTGCCACATGCTACTTGCATTATAGGTGTTAAATTTACCCTCTACCTTGTCTTTGGATTGATGTTTTGCTGCTTGTAAATATTTGAATATGAATTTTTTAATATGAGCCTGGTGGCATCATATTCAAAAAAAAACTTGAGGCTGTAATTGAGCATTGAGCAAAGGCTTTGAATACTGAAGTACATGTGATTTTTCAGTTTTTTTTTAAATTTTGCAACAATTTCAAATCTTTTGTTGTTTTAACAGACCTGTCCATCCAGACCACATCCTTGATAGGGCGTCAGCATTCCCGGCTCGATGTTTAATTGTGACGTGGAAGTCCTGGAGCGCCAAAAACCACCTCGTGACCCGAGCATTGGTGTCTTTTGCTTGGCCATTCACTGGAGCAGAGCATGATTGGTAACTAGGGTGAATGACCAACCCAAGAGAAAATAGCGGAGCTCCAGGACTGCCCACTTGATGGCCAGGGCCTCCTTTTCGACGGCCGCATATTTCTGTTCCGACTGATTGAGCTTCCGAGTCACGTAGATGACTGGGTGTTCCTCTCCATTGTGGACCTGGGAGAGCACCGCTCCCAGGCCTGAATTCGGAAGCGTCGGTCTGGAGGACAAAGGGGCAGCTGAAGTCAGGGGCATGAAGTACTGGGGAAGAAGACAGTATCCTCTTCAGCTCCTGAAATGCCTCCGCAGTCACTGGGGTCCATTGGACTTTCTCGGGCTGCCCCTTTTTTGTGAGGTCTGTCAGTGGGCTGGCTATGGATGCAAAATTGGGCATGAAACACAGATAGTAGCCTGTTAACCCCAAGAAGGCCTGTACCTGCGTTTTCGTGGATGGTCTTGCCGCTTTTTCCACCGCACGCACTTTTGCTGATTGCGTTGGATTAGTCCCCTCCCGATTGTGTAACCCAGGTACTTGGCTTCGGCGAGTCCTAGGTGGCATTTACAGGGGTTAGCGGTGAGTCCAGCCCGTCAAAGCTCTAGCAGCACACTCTGCAGACGGGTCAGATGGTCCTCCCAGGTCCTCGAGTGGATAACAACATCATCCAGGTATGCTGCTGTGTACATCTGATGGGGCCGGAACACAATGTCCATCATATGCTGGAACGATGCTGGTGCCCCGTGCAGCCTGAAGGGGAGAACCCTGTACTGCTAGTGGCCACCCGGAGTAGAGAAGGCAGTTTTTTCTTTCGCTACAGGAGTCAGGGGTATCTGCCAGTATCCTTTGGTTAGGTCGAGGGTACTGATGAATCAGTCTCCACCGAGCCGATCTAGCAGTTCATCCACTAGAGGCATGGGGTACCAGTCGAAGGTAGAGACTTCGTTGAGCCTTCGGAAATCGTTAGAAGTGAAGGGTGCCATCAGCTTTAGGGATCATTACGATCGGGCTGGACCACAGGCTCTGGGATGATTCGATGACCCCCAATTTTAACACGTTTTTGATCTCCTCCACAATAGCCAGCTGGCGAGCCTCCGGGATCCTGTAGGGCCGCTGTCGCACAATTACTCCAGTGGGTGTGCGGATGTCATGCTGGGTGATGGAAGTGCGCCCGGGCATTTCAACAGAACACATCCTGGAACTGACTGACCAGGGCCTGTATCTGGGTGGTCAACAATTCCTCTCCCATATGAACAACGGGTCGTTGTTCTTCTATGAAGGCCACCAGCTCACCGGGAGGAGGAATCCAGCGCTTCAGCAAGTTGATGTGATATAGTTGCTCCTCTCTCCTAATTGACCGGTCCGACCCGTTTCACTCCCACATACGGTCCCTTCCATGAAGCCAGAAACTTGCAATTAGTAGATGGAACCAGCAACATCACTCTGTCACCTGGCTGAAATTCCCTGGGTGCCGGTCATACAGCTGTTGTTGTTGCTCTATCAGGTCCATGAAGACGCTGGGGGGTTTTCTTCTGGCATGTAAGGCAAGCCTGGCAGAATCGTCTCACTACTGCCTCGAGCCCAGGCCAATGAAAATGGTCCCAAATTTTCTGGACGGCATTCGCCACTCCCAAGTGTCCAGCCATTGGGTGAACGTGGGCCAGTTCCAGAATGGTCTCTGTTGATTCTTGGCATGACTAACAAATTCTTTTTCTCCCCCCGTCGCTCTATGACACAGTACAGCAGCCCATTTTGTATGATGAAGTGCGGGAGGGCGTGAGGGGCCGGGAGTCTCTCTTCATCATCTATTTTCCTTACTTGTGACCAACAGTTTTAACCCTCCTGTTTTAACTGTTGAAACACATCAAAGAAAACATTAGATGGTATGTTAGAACACTCACCCCCTCTGTCATTTTCTGTAGCCAACAGTGCACTCCATTGGATTTTTGGTGCCTGAGCCGGGGGTCTGTGCCGTGCGCTGGTTTTACTCGTGCTGATCAGTGAGGAGCTCCGTTAAGCCCAGCCAGTCCCGTCCGAGTAGCAGAGGGACCAGACGATTCAGGACCACCCCGACTTCAATCGGCCATGAGCCAAGACCCGCTGCAATAGTCACCACCAGTGTTGGGACCTGTCTGGTGTCTCCATGAACACACGTGATGGGGATGGTAGATTTCTGGCTGTATCGTGTGTTTACGGTTCCATGTTTAAGCAGTGTTATAGCGCTACCTGTGTCTAACACTGCTTCGACTGCTTTTCCTTCCACTGTTACATTGCATATTGGAGCTCCTTTTGGCATCGATCGATGTACAATACAGCCAAACATCCAAGCTTGTGCCGAAGGAGAAGATGGTTCAGCGGGCATGGGTGCCTCTTCCGGGCTCGGGACCACTGGTCAGCTGCTTGGTCCGGAGGTGCCCTCCACTGGTCGCCAGGTCGCCCTCCAGGGCCGGGCTGTTGCTCTCTCTGGGTTGTCATGGGCTGTGGTGGAATCTGCCAGCTCCACCACTTCCACCAATTGAGCGAGGGTTGATGGGTTTGCCATAGTGGTAGGCATCCGCAGTCTTCTGGGAAGTAGCCGCTCTATGACTACTTTCTCAGCGACCTGGAGAGCTGAGGGATTTCCGCCGAGGAGCCACAAACGGGCGAGATGGGTTAGTTGTGCAGCTTGAGTGCGTATGGGCATGCTGTCTTCATAGGACCAGTTAGTGAACTGTTGTGCTGCACATACTGGTGATAATCCTACTCGGCCCAATATTTCCTTTTTTAACACTTCATAATCTGCGTTTCTGGGTGTCTCTAAAGAATAATACGCCAGCTGTGGCTCCCTCGTTAAATAAGGAGCTAAAATGCCAGGCCACTCTGTTTTCGGCCATTCTTCTCTTAATGCTATTACCTCAAATGTATGCAGATAGGCGTCAATGTCATCCAGGTCGCTGACTTTCATCAATATGTATTGAGCGGCTGCTCGTGGTTCTGACAGCGGGGTAGTTCAGCGAGCTGAAAAAGTCTCTGCTCTATCCTTTCCTGTCTACTGGCCAGCTGTTCTGTTAGATGCTGCTGCCGAGTAGACAGTTCCACTAGATGGCTTATCACCTCTTCCATGACGTCACTTCTTTCCGGGGATTCCCTTTCTCTGCGTTGCCGGCGAACCTGGAAGTGTTTTTGAAGCGCGTGAGAGAGAGTGCAACAAGCCCGACTGCGAGAAACAAAACAAGGTGAAAAATATGCTTCTCACAGGTAGGTGTTATAATTTTTCACTCTTTATCAGCACCGCATTCTCCACCAGTTGTGGCGGGACAAAGAGGGAGAAACACACACACGCTGGAAGTCAGATGAAACAAGCCCCAGAGGGGTGGTTTATTTACAGTGCTCCGGTGTGTATGTGTCAAGGTGTAATCTCCACTCGGTTCCCATGTTGTGCTCTATGTGCGTGTGAGCCTTCTAGTTTCCAGTCAAGCTCCCCAAGATTCTCCTCTGGTCTCCTTATATCCGCTTCTCCTGATGCACTGCAGCCGTGGCTGACTCGCCACAATATATATATATATATATATATGTATATGTATATATATGTATATGTATGTATATGTATATATATATATATATATATATATATATATATATATATATATATATACTGTGGCTGTTGGTAGATTTACATGAAATGGCACAAGTGAGAAAATGTGCCACAATTACGTATTTGAGATTGTACAAAATATAATCCGTGGCCTCTAGTGGATTTGAGAAAACACAAACTGCAAGAAGGCATAGTCCAGGGTACATATTGTTGTACATAAATATTTCCAATGTGCCTGGTCTGTGCACACGAATAGCATAAATGAGGGAAATATTAGATTTTAATTTAAAATTTAATGTGTTAAATGCTAAACATCTGTTATTTTTCTATTGTTGCCAAAAGTTTAATGGAAAGAATGTTATTGCTTTATATATTAAATACATTAGTAGTAAAGTCCCCCCTTCTCTTTCCCTCCTCTTTTTTGGTATGGTATTTTTGGTCACATCTAAATAATAATAACAAAAATACTTATTATTACTTTAATACAATAATAAGAGTAGTATTGTAATAATAATTTATTTGTTTTAACTTTATGAAAAGGAAACCAAAGTGAAATCATTCCTCAAAAGAGATGTTGTTCAAAAAAAGAAGGAAATCTACTCATCGATCCAAAAAACAATAAAGGATCAAATGACTGCTGGCTATAAAAGTAAGAACATGTTAAACACATAATAATGTTTGATTGTCAAGCTGTTTTTCACATGAGATTATACAACAAAACATCTGCTGGCTTTAAACTCATTTAGTCTTTCATTTACCATTTTATTAAGACTTTAAGACATTCTGTGTTTGTGTTGCATTAATGCTCAGAATGTGAATAAAGATTGACTATTGCCTTTACAGAAGCTGCAGAGAAGAGAGGAGTTGGAGCCATGGGAAGGAGAGAGAACACAGTAATAAAAACGATTAAATCGTTAAAAGACAACATGTTCGAAGATGCAAAAATGCAATTTCTGAAAGAGTTCAAGTCCATGGTGGTAATTGTCTTTCCAATAATCTTTGAATATTTGCTTTTTTTCTGAAAATATTTACTAACAATACAAAAAAATATGATTTTTTATATACCTTGAGTACATACAGTGTGTGTATATTCTGTTGTTTCCATAAAAGGGCCATATATATGAGAGGCTAAAATCTGATCTGAGCAAATCAGTGGAGCGCTCATTCTCACAAAGCAGCAAAGCTTCCCTGATGGGTAAGAGAAAATACAACAATTAAAAATAACTTTTAGCAACGAGTACTTGAGTGATTATACTGAATCCTGTTCTTGCTTAAATTGTTTAAACACAATTCACTATACAAAATGTTTTCATAATAAAAATGATGTACATGTGTCCATATTGCATGTTTTAGAATATATCCATATACATGTACAATAAATGTTGCTTACAAATAGCTACAAATGATTTTGAAGTCAGGCTGATATATCTGCCTTTTCTAGATGTCTCAAAAGAGATTGAAACCCTGGAGACACTGTGTGAATACATCCCATAAATCTGACTAGAGTCATCATTTTAAAGCAGCGACAGGAGTGAACACATTTCATCATCTCCAGTTACTGCTGAATGAAACCTTTTGGTGAATGTCTACTGTTGAGTTAAAACTTGTCTGTGTAGTTCCATATGACTTGATATAGGTGTGAAAAATACCTTTTTGATGTGTAGTTTTTTTTTTATGGAATAGAGCTTTAACCTACTAAAGTAGAGTACTGAAATGAATTTGTTTGGTGTTTTTTTTGTGATAAAATGACTGATTTTGTGCTGATAATTCCCAGAAATTTGCAGACAATTTTGCAATTAAATATATATATATCGTCACCCCGGAATTATAAGGTTCTATCTGCGTTCTGAATGATTTTGAGATACTGAGCTTCAAAGTTTTTTTGCATTCCATATCAAACAGTACGTGTGTAACGTTTGTTTTTTTTTTTAATAAAATGTCTTAAAATGTAAACAATGTATATAAAAAATCCCATAATGTAAATAAGTTGTCAATTAAACAGAATATGTCAATAACTCAGTTTTGACAAAATTGTCAGATAGAACCTTCTAATTCTAAGGTGACGATATATCTTATTTAATCTTATTTACCACATTAGGTAGCTTACTATGTTAGGTGTGCTATCTTGCACAATGACAACAAGGACACAAATCATGAAAATAAAGCTTCTTTATTTTGGTCTCTTGTCAAGACAAGATTTAAAGCGATAGGGATTAAGCCAACGGAAGGCTGTATAATTTTTATGCATGAACTTACTTTTTCTCTCTTTCAAATTTACCTTACTCAGAAAATGCGTTAGGGCTTCCCCTACTGTTGTAACGTGAAAGTGACACTGACAACGGAGGTGAGAATCCAATTGCACATTTGACGTAAAGTTAGGGATGGCTGACGTGAAACTGATGTTTCCACACAGTGTCGAGATCCTGAAGCGCAAGTGTTTTGAAACACTGCACCGAAGCAGGATTCGTAACACCAAGGTCACGTGACTAAAGTGTTTTCGAACCACCAGGTCACGTGACTAAAGTGTTTCGAAACACCTGGTCACGTGACTTGAAAAGCATCGATCAGTTCAGAAGCGCTTCGAGACCTGGCGAATCCCCATTTGACTGACAGGGTCAGATTAAACTTCAGTCTCATATGGCCTGGTGGACCGTGTGTGTGCATATTGCTACTGTGCTTTAAATGACTTTTGGGTTGTACAAACACTAAATTATGTTACTGTTTTATGGTGTAGTTTGGATAGGATACAGCTGCTGATACGCCATCAATAAAGCATCATTTTTGTAACACTGTATAATAATAATTAATATTTTTACAGTACTGTGATAATTGGGTTTAGGGTAAAAATTAGTAACATACAATAAATAGTCAATTTTATGAAAAATACAAATAATTATTGTTAACTTCTGGCCACAGTCGGATTTATTTACAAAGTGTTTATTCGTATGTCAGACCAATGTTGAAACAAAACGATACAAGAACAGAGCAATTCAAACTGATATTAAAGGATTTCAAAATGATTGCAACAGCCTGAATTCGAACCCACTATACCTGCGTGGTAGTCAGGAACCCTACCCGCTCCACTAAACCGCTGTTCCAGTGCAATACATAGAAAATGACCACAAGGTGTCACCGTAAAGTGGGGTTTCGAAACGTTTTGAAGCTTCGACACATTTGCTTCAACTGTTTCAGTGTTTCATGAAGCCTCGCTTTGCCCACCACTATGTAAAGTCAGTACAGCAGTGGTCATCAGTGGTAAACAGGTATGTAGAGGCAATCCAGAATCATCAGAAACTGGCTGGTAGCAGGCAAGGATAAACAAACAAGCAAGGCTGGGATCAAACACAAAAGACTAGACAAAGGAAACACGTTGTAGAGTCACATACAGTTAACAATACTGTGTGTGTGCTGCATGACTGGAAATGTAGTCCTTAAACAAATCTGTAGTTCACGGAAAGTGTGTATGTCAACCAGCGATCTCTGGCTGTAGATCGTTGGTGAACGTGACAACTGTAATACACCTAAAACACGGCATTTTGGTTTTCGCTCGTTAACTGCAGGGAAAGAGTTCAACGAAGTCACTTATCAGTTTCATGAACATCATACGACAATACCAGCCGTATGTATAAATCACAAACAATGTCTTTCAATCATTGTAAGCTGGTTGCTGTTCTGTCGTTTCCATTGCTCCATTTTTTAGATGTTTGCTCACACTTTTTTTGCAGTCTGAAGCACGTCAAACGCACAAAATGCTCAATTTGTGCCACATGATATTTAATTGCATCTTTGCTTCAACTTCACATGTAAATCACTTGTGTTTCATCCCTGTCTGCTTATTGCACAGGCTGCAAAACATCTCACACCCATATGTAATGTAATGCATGTTCGGACGCAGGTGAGATGTCATTTATCGAGAGACACTCAAATACATCACATGCGCTGCGTATGCAATGTCTTTAAGTCATGTAAAACATTTAATTGCAAACTAAAATAAGTGAAGTTTATTTATAAACTAATTTCGAGAGGAGCACGCACTTATGATTGATAGCAGCTGGTCCCTCATTAGCTAACGCACGATTCACCAATCAGACGAATCCTAAATTATCTTGCCATAGCCATCTTCGTCTTGTAGAATCCCCCCTTCCACCCCTACTCCTCCACTTTCCTTATCAGGGCAGCATGGAGGCCCAATGGTTAGCACCATTGCCTCACAGCAAGAATGTCACTGGCTCAGATCCTACCTGGCCAAGTCAGCATTTCTGTGTGGAGTTTGCATGATCTCCCCGTGTTTGCGTGGGTTTTCCCCGGGTAGTCCGGTTTCCTCCCACAGACCAGAAACATGTAACATAAGTAAAATTGGCAAACTAAATCGGCATCATAGATAAGCGTAGAATTCAGCATACACTCTCCAGAGCCATTCATAATCTACATTCGCCAAGCAGGGGAGTTCTCGAGACCTACCTGAACTTGGACTCCCCTCTCGAACATGGGGGAGCCTCGGGCTCGAGGATCCCACGAGCTCAGGACTCTCTCCTGGGACAGCATGCCAAAAACGCTTTATAATCAATCATCAGCAAGGGCGAACTCTTGAAATATAATTTGATTATATGGTTTGGAATTTGATGTTTTATGAGATTTTTTTGCGTTTAATTAAGAATTTGGCAGGATCGCCAAAAATTTCACCAAAACAACACCGCTGATATTAAGTAAAAACCTTTAAATATTGTCTTGAATTTTTTGAGTAGATTTGTTTTAAGGTGTCCAGAGAACCCACCATTGCATATTATATGAAACTCTTGGTTTGCTTCAACTTAAGTTCCGCAGACAGTATCATTGGTATTTGTTTCTTTTTAAATGTGTTTTTTTTAGTTTCTCCTCTTATTTAAAGCAGTTTTTTGTTCCATTTACCTCATCATATTCGCTTCGTCATTTGTATCAGAATTATTTTTTTGTTCCTAGAATTGGAACAGAAAGCGGCCGTAGGTCCTTTCAATACAAAGCTCCTTCCGACTGGAACAATCTCCCTTCTTTTTTCAGATCAATTACATCATTTCGTCTTTTCAGGGCCAATTTATTTTCTTTTTTGGAAACAACTTGCGAATGCTATTAATATTGGCTCCAATTTAAATGTTTATTATTTGTTTTTATATGAAATTGTTTGTACTTTTGATATGTTTTCGTTTATTTAGGCTTTAGACTGTGGGAAGTGTTTCAGGTGAAGTGTGCTGCTTGTTTGTTTGTTAGTTTGTTTTGTTAGTTGTATGTTTGTTATGACGTGTTGTACTCTGTTTGATTTATGAACTGTTTAGGGACCCCCTCGAAAATGAGATGATTCATCTCAAGGGGGTATCCCATTCAATAAAAATTCAAATACAAATACAAATACAAATTTTTGACTTTTTGTTGATTTTGCGTTGGATTCAGCGATCGCAAAAAACTAAGGGGGTCTGATGAGAGTGTGTTCAATCAAAGAATAAAGTGTTCCAAAGACAAATGGCAAAAAAAGAGTGCCTTACAAATCAATGCATATAGGTTAGAGCAATATATTTATTATGAGTCTGATCCCGCTTTACATTAAGTGGCATTAACTAATGTGTACTTACACCAAAACAATTCGTTACAATGTACTTATTGTGTAAATACGTGTTTTTACATTGTACTTATGCTTGATTAAATACCTGTATGCAATTACTTATGTAATTATTTTCTGTAAGTACATTAGTAAATACACTGTTGACCATCACTTACACCTTAACCCACCCTTAAACCTACACATACCACCAAACTTGTTCTTAACTCTACCCCTATCCCAACTCAAGAGCACCACAAGTGTTCTCAAATACAATATGAACACAGTAAATACATTGTATTTATTTTTTGATGCAAGTACATAGTAGTCAAGGACACTTATAAAGTGGGACCATGAATCTTAACAACAGACTTTTGAGCATAGAAGGTTAGGTTTTATGTTAGTTCAACTTACAGCTTTACATTTTCACCTTGTGTAAACACTTCGAGTAGTTTAAGGCAACCGCTTTCAATGCAATTTGAGTAAATTCAATTATTTGGATTGAGTGTGACCGGTTTCCTCCACACATCTCACATCAAAAAACATATTGTATGCCATATATGGTAAATATTGGGTGAAGAGATTTTTTGGACTGCCTACAAAATTCAAATGTCGTGTGATAGAAGAGCACTGTGTCTTTGTTTGCTTGATCACCTACTTGGGACTGTTCGTTACTACTGGGGAGCATCACAAGGGTTTCGGCATTCAATATACCACTTCTTTCTGATGAAGCTCTTTCTGACATTCTTTTAATAAACTATCCTGGGGCTCATCCAGAATTTTAACAAAAATAACAAGAAGAGATCATCTGTGGTCACAGGTCAGACATTTCTTATTTTCTTTGACAGAGATTCTCTGATCATAATAGGAAATAGCTATTGTGTTTATAGTCGTGTGTGGGTTTTGTTAGTGATGCCATATAGCTGAGTTTGTTCTTTGATTTTGTGTCAGGGAAGATTAAAAAACTCTTTATTAGAAGTCATTTAATTTGTTATATGACTATCCTGTGACTGCTCTTTGGAAATAAGAGCTGGTCCTGATTTTTATTTATTTATTTTTTTCCATTTGGACAATTTTTAAGTTACATTATGAAGGATGATTTTTGGATGGTTTTGGATGCAGCCATAAAGAAAATTGGGTTAGATGCACAGAAGCAAACATCAATTTAATCAGATTGCTCATGAGATTTTGATACATAATTAATACATGTACAACCCTCTAATATTAATGCAAAGTGCTTTGAGTGTACATCAATACACTGTGCAAACACAATAAAATACAACTAAACACAACCTCGCTATTAATAGTGTTACAATAGTTTTAGTAGTTGTAATATTAGTATGGGATAAATGTAATAGTTAGGTCAGTTGGTGACATAAAATCCACACTATCCCAGCCGATAAGCCTGTTAGGTATTAATCTGCAATAATAACCTCCTGAATGTGCTTTATCTCTAACTTAACTAATGGAACTTAAAAGATAAACAAAAGATTAAAAGAAATCAAGCCCTAAACAGAACAAAACAAAATAACAGGAAACTGTTCACTGTCTGTCTCTGCACCACATCCTCCTCCCCATTGCAGGTACTGACGTATCTGTGGTTTCTGCCCTAATGTTTGTGCTCATGAAACATCTAAGAATGTTTTTTTTTTTTTTGTGCAGTTACCATGATGCCAACCATCCAGTGTTTCTACACAAACTAAAACCTTTATAGTGTGTACGTTTCTTAAGACATTCTATTTGATAAATATTTATTTTGTCAGTTTTCCTCGTTTCCAGAAATACACACTCAATACTTACTTACATTATAGCTAATGTAACCCTGCCGGTCCTAATCCATCTAACCCGCATGCTCTAACAAGGAGGCTAAAAACCATGGCGTCTAGTGTCTGTTGCTAGAGCACCTTTTAGAGGTCAGAGCACTTCACTAGCTGGTCTCCTTTACACTCACTCCCCTAAACCTCACTCCCATCCGGGTCATGGCACCAACGTGACCAGTCCTCACTTTACTCTGCGTGTTTTGGTAAATGGAACCAGGCATATTGGAGTTACTCAAACTGCTTCTTATTCTGCACGATTAAAAAGAAACAAATCACATCAAGCTGAGTCTGTGGCCTTCTTTAAAACTTGCATCAACTTCTCAATCGCGAACTGACATGATCAAGCCAAAGAGTGTTTAACATAGACCAAAAAAAGAAACATTCATTCACTCATTCATTTTCTTTTCAGCTTAGTCCCTTTATTAATCTAGGGTCACCACGGCGGAATGAACCGCCAACTTACCCAGCATATATTTTATGCAGTGGATGCCCTTCCAGCTGCAACCCATCACTGGGAGACATCCATACACATTCACTCACACACATACACTATGGGCAATTCAGCTTACCCGATTCACCTATACCACATGTCTTTGGACTTGTGGGGGAAACCCACACCAACACGGGGAGAACATGCAAACTCCACACAGAAATGCCAACTGACCTAGCCGAGGCTCGAACCAGCGACCTTGCTGTGTGGGGATCGTGCTACCCACTGCGCCACTTTGACAACACAAAAAAGAAACATTATACAGAAATTCAAAAATATATCAGAAGCATGAATGAGAACATACCTGCATGAATAAAACGAAACAAATCACATCAAGCTGAGTCTGTGGCCTTCTTTAAAACGTGTCGTCAGTGAAAGGGATCATTTTCACCACAAAGCTTGCACACTCATGCTTATGAACTCTTCTGTAAAATACATGCTTTATATCGTTTACAAAACTCTCATACATGTTTAAATAACAGATAAATACATTTTAGAACAAAATTACATTATAGAGAAACTCATATGATACTGTTTAGACGGAGCTTCAGTGCAACTCACCTTTCATCAATTGCGTTTGCCGCGAACTGAGCGAGAGCAGCCGGAACCAAACACAACTATGAAATCACTAAATCTGAAATATAAGATATTTAGAGAACAACTTTGAAAATATGAAGTTAAATAAAAATAATTGATGATTACAAGGGGAAGAATCCTGAGTGAAATTAATATATGTGTATGCAATATACAATATATAGCACCTGTTACACTCACATCTTCAATGTTACTGCGACCATTGATGCTTTAAATGATTTTCAATTGATAAAAGGTGTTTTTTTAAAGGGTAATAAAGTCTTAGTATTGACTCGGAATGCAAAACAAAAGTTTCTATCCATCACTCCTTATCTTGAGAGGATGTCATGGATACTTCCTAATCACCGATCCCAATCACTTCATCAGAGGTGGAAAGAGTACTGAAAAATCATACTCAAGAAAGAGTACCATTACATGCTGTAGTGCAAGTACAGTAAAAGTATCTGTAGTAAATTTTACTCAAAGTATGAGTACGAATAAGGCCTTTTAAAAGTACTCAAGAACTAAAGAGTAGTGAGTATTACACTGTAGAAAAGTTTACAGAATGTTACGTTTACACATCCCTGCACAAACAACATGTGTTGTATTTAGGGATCTTCCTATTTTTCGTTCGTTCCTTCCAAAATTCCTTCAATCATTTGTTTGTTCTCTCCTTCCTTCATTCATTCGTTTGTTCCCTCCTTCCTTCGTTCACTCCTTCGTTCATATTTTTGTTCCTTCCTACATTAGGTCCTTTTGTTCATTCATTTGTTTGATCGTTCATTCCTTCCTTCCTTCCTTAGTTTGTTCAGTCCTTCCTTGAATTCTTCCTTCATTTGTTTGGTCCTTTCTTCTTTCATCCCTTCATTTGTTCGCTCATTCTTTCTTCCATATTTTTGTTTCTTCCTTCATTAGGTCCTTTGTTCATTTGTTCCTTCTTTCCTTCCTTAGTTTGTTCAGTCCTTCCTTGAATCTTTCCCTCATTTTTTCGGTCCTTCCATTCCATTCCTTTTATTTGGCCCTTCCTTCCATTCATCATTCGTTCCATTTAGTGATTGTTTAAGGTGATTGTTTGGTAAAGATTGAAGATTGTTTGGTGATTTTAGTCATGATACAGTCGACATCCATAATCTTCAGTGACATGCAGTCTATAAAAAGTCTCTGGATCATTGCGTGTAAAGATTTTGGACATCTTCTTGGACATTTTTAATGTTTCCAAAAGCTTTGCTGCATCTATAAACTTTCTTAAATTTACTTTCTTTGTGTGATTTAATTGGACAGAAATCACAGAACTGCTTTTTCTACTTTAGACAATGACCATAGACAAGAAAGAAATAAAGTAGTGACTGCAGGTTGAAGAACAGTAGTGGAGTAAAAGTACCGATACTGCACTAAAAATGCACTCAAGGCAAAGTAAAAGTCCACATCTTTAAAACTACTCAGTAAATTACTATTCCTGAGAAAAAACTACTCAATTACAGTAGTTTGAGTATTTGTAATTAGTTACTTTACACCACTGAACTTCATACACTCTTGATCGCCACGCTCAATCAGCACTCCGGCATGTACACATGCCACCATCAACAACCCCACCAGCCCCAGTGTCCACATCTGTCACTTCTTCTCCATCACTTATTCACTCTGCCAGTCCCCTGGTCAACCTGGCACCCTACTTTGGTTCAGTGAAACTGTACTCCCTCAGAAAGACAAAAAAAAACCTTTACTGCCACGCAACCCCCCTTTTGCAACCACTAGTCTATAGAGTAGAGTAGAAGTAGAAATTATTCTTTCACAATGTTCATATCTAAATGTTTATTTGTTAATATATATATATTTTTATCAGGCAGACCATGTATGCAGTTGTGACTCTGCAAGACTCAGATGAGGTGATGGTGGTGCCATCAAACTGGTTGAGCCTCGATAAAAAACAATGTTACTGGCCTCCATTCAAATCCACAGAGAAGTGTATTGAAGCTGTTCGGAACAGACATAAGCCTGAAACAGGAGGGAAACCATGGGAGAAACTAAACGTTAGCTTTCACAGAGAATATGGTAATGGTTACATTTTTTTAAACACCTGTTTGTTTTAGGCATTTTTTCCATCAAATTCTCAGTACAATACTAATGTTATTATTGCAGTCACATTTGATATGGCGAAAGAGGGGCAAAAAGAAGTAAATGAACGTAAGGAACGGTGAGTAACAACTAATCACCCAAAACTAACAATTAAAAAATCTTTGAAAAAATAAATCAATAAACAATACATTTGTACTGTTCTGCTTAATATTTCTTTTATATGCAAATAAAGATCATATCTATTAGCCACTGGATTCCCTGGAATAAAGAGACCAAGGCTCGAAAACTTTCAAGGAATGTCAAATAATCAGCTTCAACCACTTGCTCCAGAGACATCTACATCTGCACCTACATCTCCACCTATATTTAAAATGCCAAAGGATGGTGAGCCAAACTTCTTTTGTCATTATCACCTTAATATGTTTAAAGCAATATTAAATACAGCAAAGACAATTTGTACTACAGGCAAAGATGATGAAATCCTCAAAATGCTGAGAGACATCAAAAGCACGGTTCAGCAAAACTCCATCATGTTAAATAAACTGATGAAAGACAATGCAGTTTCTGAAGCCCCCAGCAGCAGCACCTGTGTGCCTCCTAAAGCGATTAACAAACCTACAAGCCTCCAATTGCCTCTAAGAACGTTTGACGATGTGGCCAGGATTGAAAGGGAGCTCAACAATGCAACAACACGCAAAAAATATGTAAGTCGACGCAGCATTTATATGACATTTAGTCTTGATTACAAAATGTTTACAATACAATAAAAGATAACACCTTATCTTAATGGTCCCTACTGCACATTTTGTTGACTAAAAGTAGCATTGCAACTACATGCCAATTACTTCTCATTTGAGTATTAGTAGACTGTCTGCCCAATATCCTTCAGCAGACATTTAACTGACTATAAGAAACATGGTAACGTACACTAACCCTAACTCTAACTCTAACTCTAACCTAACAGTCTACTTATAATCTATTGAGAATTAGTTGGCATGTAGATGAAATGTAACTTAAATTCACCAAAATGTGTTAAAGGGACCATCAAAATAAAGCGATTCCAAATAAAATAATGAATTAAAAAAATTATATTACCATAATGTCCACTTCCATGATATCGATTCCCCAAATAAAAAAAATAAAAACACAGTTTAGTGTTCATTATACAAATTACTCGGTCATTTCAATGCTGTGACTGATTAACAAAAGAAGATTCTCTTCACAGGTAAAACATCTGTCTGACCTTGGAGGCATTGGGGCAAAAGATGTTGTTAAGAACATAATGCAAAGTGTCCTAACAGATGATCTGGCAAAGGAGTTCAACTGGCTGGGAAGAGGAGATAAAAAGGCCTTCTCTCAGCTTCTTTTAGCAGATGTGATCAGAGGTAAACTAACTCACCACTGCATTAACATTAGTGCATAAAACATATATATTTAAAGTGTCACGAAACACCAAAACACATTGTTTGAGCTGTTGACAGTCATATATGTGTCCCACGCTGCTATAAACACTATTAGGACACATATATTTCACTAAAAATAGGTTGTTTTTGCGTTGTTTTGAGCAAATTCGTTCTTCCGGTTTGAAATGAATTTTTGAAGCTGCGTCACGCCGATGAGATCCATGCGCGTATTCCAGCGTGGAGAGTGGAAATCTGTACCGGTCAGTGCATCGTGACGTTTCTGAGTGTGCGGCATTGATTCATGAGATAGACTTGGTTCAAACCAATCAGCGCGCTCTATTGTGAATGAGGCGTAACTTCATTAATATGCATGATAGCTTCGAAAATTGTTTACCTGCTACAGTGTTCAGACGGCAGAGAGACACCACGTCGTGTTGCCAAAACAAGTGGAAGAAGAAGAATTGTGTGCAGACACAGGTCGGCAGTGTTGTGTTTATAAACGTGCTCCAACAAAAGTTTTGCTTTTATTTCCCTGCTATTAGAGCGCAACTGGACTCATGGTGGATTACAGTGAACGCAACACGCGACTGAAATGCGTGTGTAAGGAACATTTTTACCCGAGTGCATCTGGAAATGGTGAAATCCCGATTTGCCGCTCGTCTCCTTTTCAAAAAACAGCCACGGTCCAGTTGGTGTTGATTTTCCTGTCTCTACAGATGTGGCAAGTGAGAGAATGCTGCTCTCCGAGTGTAAACATATAAACACCCTAATCAAACAGTTACCGTCGTGTAGAATTTTCGCCGCATTTTGTGACAGGATAGTCTATCGGCTTTCTGACGCTGCTTACCGAGGGCGTCGGTATGTTTTTTTCTAACTTACGCCGTGCGGTCTAACACACTTCATTAACTGCCACGTTTCTTCTTTCAGATGCTGCATTCAAACGAAGCATCATCAGGCTTGAATGTGACACGGAAATTAAAAAATATCTGAATTACAAAGCTCATCTATTTGCTAAGAAGAGACCAAGACAAGAAGGAGGTGGGTGATGCAGATCGTAAAAATGCTCTCGTCTTTTCATACAGACAAGGACCTGACATACAGGGATTTAATGTTTTGATTTTAAAATCAATGTCAAATGTTTAGATCAAATACATACATAAATACAAATAAATACAATTTTTTAATTATTTTGCCTTGCAGGTCCTGTGGTTGAGATCCCAGATGTGATTTCTCCCACACCCGTTGACGAAGACACAGATATTGATTGGGGTATTTTTGATAATTTGTGAATAAGTTGTTTGTTATGTAGATTCAGTTACACAAAACTGTTGACGCGTTTTATTTTGACATTACATTATGAATTGTCATGATTTCAGGCATTACTTCTAAAATATTAACACAGACAATATTTTGTAAATAGGCTTTTAAATATATTTGTCATCTTCAGCGTTTTATCAAATTCAATGTTATGATTTTCATTTAAAATAAAGCAAAATTATAGTCAAATAATTAACAACATGTACTAACAAGTAATTAAGGTAGTCGTTATTCACACATGAACTCATGTGAGTTATGTTGTAGTTAAAGTTAGTTCATGATTAGTGCATACATATTTGTCACGGTTCAGGGATCTGTGTGTTCCTGTCTGTGTGTTTATGTGTGTGCGTATGGTGTACCTGTGTTGGTGTGAGCGTGGCTGTCTGTTTACTTTCCCCGTCAGCTGTGTGGTCACGTGGAGAGAATCACCCTTTGGGCTGATTAGCGACAGCAGCTGTTTGGTGTTAGCGCAGCTATTTAAATCCAGTGTTCACGTCTCTCTTTGGTCAGTCCGTTGTCCCAACCTGTGTTTGTGTCTCCAGGCTCCATTCGTATATACGCTGGTGGTGAGTCGCTATAAACCTCTCTCAGTTGTGGAGGTTATCTGCTAAGGCTATTACCTGCTTCCTGAACTGTGTCTCATGTGATCGACTATCGGCTTCCTGAACTGTGTCTCACGTGATCGACTATGAGTTTCGTTTGTGACTGCTACTTCCTGGTTTACTGTTTACTGTTTACTTCCTGGTTTTCATCAGCTGTTTAGCTGCATTGTTTCCACAAGAAGATACTCCTGTATTCTCCACCGCCTCATTCACGAACTCTGTTTATTGAGCCTTGTTGGATCATTCTGACATTAAACTTCTTTTTACTTTACTCTCGCATTTGGGTCTCCCTGTGTATCATTACAGAACGGACTGACCAAAGTGAGACGTGAACACTGGATTTAAATAGCTGCGCTAACACCAAACAGCTGCTGTCGCTTATCAGCCCATAGGATGATTCTCTCCACGTGACCACACAGCTGACGGGGAAAGTAAACAGACAGCCACGCTCACACCAACACAGGTACACCACACGCACACACAAACACACAGACAGGAACACACAGATCCCTGAACAGTGACACATATTCACACATTGTAAAGTGTTACCTATTTGTGTTTACGCTGTAAGGCTTTGCTTTGTTATTTGTGTTCACTCTGTGAGGATTTACATGTGCTGTCAAACAGATACAGATGTTTTCTTGGTCTAACTTTATATTAGGTGTCGCTTATACCTGTGAACTTACATGGTAATTAGATGTGTAAGTAGTATGTAACTACAGTGTATGTACACATTGGTACATAGTATTTACTTGTGTAATACTGGTGTAACTACACTCATGTAACAACCCACTGAATAGTATGTGTAAGTACAAATGTGTAACAGGACATTGGTAACAACACTAGGAAAGTACACAGCTGTAACAAGAATTATGTTAGTGCATTGTGTAACAACAATATGTACTTGCAGATGTTTTTCCACTTCCACACCTGCTTGCAGATCATGTACTTGTGAACATTGTAAGGCAGAACTAATGCTGCATTAGAAGGTTTCACCTTGTGATACTAGTGTAATTACATGGTAAATCCACAGGAACTGTCCACTCAATATAAAGTGTAGAATGGTCACAAATTACTGTTCACACATTTATTCATTTTCTTTTCGGCTTGGATGGGTTGCAGCTGGAAGGGCATTCGCTGTGTAAAACATATGCTGGATAAGTTGGCGGTTCATTCTGCATTAATAAATTTATTCATTAATAAAGGGACTAGGCCGAAACAAAAATGGCTTTTATTTTACACTTTATATTGTGGACCGCTCCTGTGGAGTTACCATGTAACTACACTGTTATTAAAGTGTTGCATAGAAGATATTTCTACAAGTTACACAGTAATTTATGACCATTTTACACTTTATATTGAGTGGACAGTTCCTGTGGATTTACCATGTAAGTACACTGGTATCACAAGGTGAAACCTTCTAATGCAGCATTAGTTCTGCCATACAGTGTTCACAAGTACATGATCTGCAAACAGGTGTGGAAGTAGGAAAACATCTGCAAGTACATATTGTTGTTACTCAATGCACGTACATAATTCTTGTTACAGATGCGTACGTTCCTAGTGTTGTCACCAATGTCCTGTTACACATTTGTATTTACAAATACTATTAAGTGGGTTTTTACATGAGTGTAGTTACACCAGTATTACACAAGTAAATTCTATGTACCAGTGTGTACATACACTGTAGTTACATACTACTTAAACATATAATTACCATGTAAGTTCATAGGTAAAAGCGACACAATATAAAGTGGGACTGTTTTCTTTATTTCCTGGTGTTTTCTTAAGTTGCAGCATGTTTAGTTCTCTTGGTCGTACTAACTGTTGTGCTCATGTCTATTAGACCAGAGATTAATATACAGGCTTCAGTCAGCAATGAGATTGACAGGCAGAGTGCTTTTACATTGCACAAGAAGGAAATTTGTATTCGGTACAACCACTGGCCTCAATGGCATGTCATAGTCACCAAACTGAGAGTGTTTTCCAATAAGCTGTGCCCCACATTATTACAAACATTAAAAAATATAAATTTGCATTTTTTTTATTATGATTTTTTAAAAATGTCCATTTGCACAGCTATCATGTTTTTGTGAAGAAAAGACACAAGCCAACACAAGCAAAATAATCTACCTTCTGATTATTCTGTTTGTTTTAACCTCTAAGGCCCAAGCTGTTTTTTTTTTTTTGCATGCATTTTTTATTTCTCTTTGCTATTTGGGCTTATTTACGGAAGTCCTGAGAGGCCATGCATTAAAATATTTTTTCTCTCTTGTTATGTTGTGATCACAACTTAACTATCTCGTGATCTCGACATAACAACTCGTTTTCTCGAGATCTAGACATAACAAAAAGTTGTTCTCTCGTGATAACGACATAATTTTCTCATGATCTCGACATAACAAAAAGTTATGTCGTAATCACGACTTATTTTTGGTTTTTATTTATTTATGTATTTATTATTGTTATTATTATTATTATTATTATTATTAATATTAATAATAATAATAATAATAATATCTGGCCAATGTCTGGCCAGGGAGAGAATAGCCTAGCTGCAGACGCGCTTTTGTGTAACATGTTATAGGCGTTCAGAACAGCCATAATATTATGAGCGCAAACACCCGTGATTAATGTACATTCATGATTATATTCATGTATATGATTATATACCATTATTTACAACAACATTCCCTCAACTGTTACCATTTTAAAGCAACTCTATATGGCGCAAAATAAGTTGCTGCATGTATGAGTTCAATTATGAAGAATGATGAAGATCCTGCTTTTGCTTCAATCCTTTCCACAAGTTATTTACATTTACTTTAAAATTACGCCATATAGAGTTGCTTTAAAATGGTGTTCTGAATGCCTTTAACATGTTACACGAATGCGCGTCTGCAGCTAGGCTATTCCCTCCCTGGCCAGACATTGGCCAGATATTATTATTATTAATAATAATAATAATAATAATAATAATAATAAATACATAAATAAATAAAAACCAAAAATAATTCGTGATCACGACATCACTTTTTGTTATGTCGAGATCACGAGAAAATTATGTCGTTGTCACGAGAAAACAACTTTTTGTTATGTCGAGATCACGAGATAATTAAGTTGTAATCACGACATAATGAGAGAAAAAATATTTCAATGCATGGCCTCTTAGGACTTCTGTACTTATTAGAACCTTTAGAATTAGAAGTATCATCTTTTGATATTGCCACAATCACCAGCGATCTTAACTTCTTAGATCACTGGAGAACATGCACTATCACACAAGAACTACAAATCTGCCTGGTTATGGACTACATCTGCATTCATGCAACACACACACACTCTTGCTCCAAGTCACCACTGATTGCCACACACCACCTGATTGACACACACCACCTGAGGATTGTCAAGGACTGATTACCCTATTTAAGCCACACAGAAACACTCACTGTTGCTGAGTCTTGTTTACTTCTAGTGACATCACAACGCGTTCCCTTGGTCTTGTTTTCCCGTGTTTGTACCTTTGCTTGGCTATCTGTTCATCCCTGCCTGCCGCCAACCTTCTGACTTCTTGCCTGTTTTCGACCACGTTTCTGGACTGCCTATATACATCTGTTTGCACCTATTGACCATTGCTTACCTGACATCTCCATTAAACCTGCATGTGGATCCGCATCTCGGTTGTCAGTGTCACTCCCCGTGTTACAGATACGATGTACTATTTGAGAAAAATTATGTCCATATATTTGTAAATGTATATATAACACATACACACATTTTTTGAACATGTTTTGACTATCAGAGAGGAAAAACATTTTTGCCCATTTTGGACAGTTAAAAATAGTATTTGAGACATTTCATATGCTACAAAACAGTTGTAGGATGGCACTGTATGTCTGTGACAAAATATAAATTCAATTCAATTCACCTTTATTTGTATAGCGCTTTTACAATGTAGATTGTGTCAAAGCAGCTTCACATAGAAGGTTATAGTAAATTGAAACGGTGTCAGTCCAGTTATTAGTGTTGGAGTTCAGTTCAGTGTTGTTTAATATTCACTACTTACAGTCCAAACACTGAAGAGTAATCCATCGATGCGCAGCTCTAGCTGCAGTCTAGGCGCCGGAGGCTGGAGAACTCGAGGCTCGTCTGTCCTTGGAGGGTCACAGGAATCAGTCTCATGCTTGCTACTCCGCCAAGAACCAAGCAGCTGCTCAGGATACAGCGTGGTCCAGGATTATGGAACCTTGGAATCTCTCGCGACGAGACAATTCCAAAACATTCAAAGTATACATTTGTGGACATACAGTAAGAGCTAAAATGTGCTGTCCACATATGTGGCCACTAAGCCCTAGGAGGTTTAGGAAAAACTCTGAAAACAAGAAAAGAAAATGTCCAGAAAATGCTTCTTGATTTAAGACTTTAAGATAATTGGACTAGAAATAAGATGAAACCTCCAAGTAAGAAAATCTTTATATTTATATTTGTAGTGCTGTTACTATGATGCCGACCATCCAGTGTTTTTCCACTATCTGAAATATTTATAGTGTATACATTGCTTAATACCATTCTATTTGATCAATCTCTTTCCTTTTCTATGACTTCCTCTTATCCACAAGTTCAATTTTACCACTGATCTTGACGGTTTAAAAGATTTCAAATGGTAAAAATATTTTTAAAGGGTAATAATTTATAATTTAGAGAGTTATTTACTCAGTATTAACTCGGAATGCTAAGCAAAAGTTTCTATTTATCTCTGGTCACACTTTATTTTGATGGTCCGTTTGTTGAGCTTAAGTTACATTGCATCTACATGTCAACTAATTCTCATTAGATTATTACTAGAGTGTTAGGGTTGGGGTTGGGGTTAGTGTAAGTTGACATGTACTTGCAAAGTTTCTTATAGTCAGTTAAATGTCTGTTGAAGGACTGTTTAATCTCATTATCAATAGATATTAAGCAGACAGTCTACTAATACTCAAATGGACCATCAAAATAAAGTGTTACCATCACTCTTTCGCTTGAGAGGGAACTAAACTGAGGATCTTCAGAAGTCAGTTTCTTCTGAAGGTGTGCCAAACTGGGATAATAATTAAAAATGACTTTTAAATTTAACATGAGCAATATTAAACCAAAGATGAAACGAACCTTATGTAATAGCCCTCATTAAAAAAATATTTTTTACATTTTTGTCTGATACACCCATTTCAGGTCCTGGAGTCTGTTATAATGTTTGTTTTATTTAAAAGCTGTGCAAAAGCTGCAATTAGTATAGCTCCAGGAATGTTGGACTAGTCTAGACAATGAAAAAATAATCACCACATAAGGAAACTTTAAAAGTTGATTAGATTAAGATTGTATCAAATTTGTTAAAGAATTTATATTATTTTGGTAAATTTAGGTGATTTAAATGGTGATTTGCACAGAAGCTGTTCATAGAAATCTTAAGCCTGAAACAGGAGGGACACGATGAGAATGAATAAATGTTATTGCTTCATAGTATTGTGGAAACTGTCATACCTTTTAAGATTTTATGATAGAAAGAAATATTAAAATATTAACTTTAAATTGTCATTTTTAAAAATCAAAATGAATTTACTTTCTTTTTGCATAATTTATTGTGAATAAAAGTAAAAAAAAAAAAATATATATATATATATATATATATATATATATATATATATATATATATATATATATAAATAAAATAAATTAAGTCGTTTTTGAATGGCATTGTACTAAATTTGATTCAAAACTTTAGATTCCAAAGTTTTGGTGTATTAGAAATGCTTCAAGACATTGCCTCCAGCTAAAATACAAGTTTCTAATAATAATCTGGATGGAGAGAGAAACTTACCCAGACCAAGCACTCTTTACATCATTTGCAAGAGAAAACAGGTGGATTTGACAGTGTTTGAATGCTAATTTGAATGTGTTTATAGCAAACACAAAGAACAGTGAACACATGCCATCTGGCTTTTGCTTCATGTGTGCTTTATTTACTATTATTCTTTTTTAAAATACTTAAATCAGAATCTATTTTTCAACTGCCTAAAGTGCAAAATAATCACACAATACTGTACATATTTTAGTGCAATATTTAGTCAAATATAAACTTCTATTTCTATTTAGCATAATGTTTTTTTTTCAGTTGATATCAGAATGCCACACCCAAAGGCTGGGTATTACAGATTAGAACTTCTGCAGCTGTGTGTTTCCTCATATAATTTAGCTTCTTTCAATTTGCAAAATTTCAAAAACCTGTTTATAGATTTTTTAAAAAGTGTATTTAGGTTTGTTATCTATGATGTGTGTGTAATTCAAAGAAGGCAAAAGAAATATGTAATAAAACTTGATGCAAAGAGTTATGCAATACTCCTGCAGTCAGGGGCGCCGCTAGCAATTTTGGGCCCCATGAAAAAAAATACGAGGATGGGCCCCCTACTACCAAGCTAGCTATCCAAACTCTTTGTCCGTGATGTAGTTATACTGACCTATGCATTTTATTATTGATTTTGTCCACTACTTATTAGTATTTAGTAAGAGAACGACCATGACTGTAGCTAGCAGATGAGTTATTGTTCAAATGTAAACGTAGAACAAAAAAAGGAACAGTAATAAAATATTCACTGAAAATATTACATTTTTATGTGCATATATACATACAGTTGAAGTCAGAATTATTAGCCCCGTTTAGTGTTTCTTGTCGGTCTTGTACCTTGTTGAATGTTCCCTTGAGGGACGCCAGGTGGGGGGGCTAGTGTCAGGGTTTTGCCACTCCTGTCTTGTTAAATTCCTGTTTTCGTGGCAGTCCGGACACTAGCTCTGTCTAGTCCTGTGTGTTGTCATTGTGTCTCGCGCTCTGGAATGCCGATTGTGGGCGCGCTCGGACCTTGCGCGCTCCCGCGTGATGCGGGCGCGTGGGGTCTGGGCGTGTTCGCGATTGCGCGCTCTCGTCCTAGTGTTTGTTGTTCTGTCTGCGTCGCGCTGCTTCATCCTCAGCTTCTGTCTAGTTTGGGTCCGGTTTGGGATGGCGCTGTGTCTTAACTGCGTGCTTATGTCACACTGCGTGCTTATGTCGTCATATGAGCACGCAGTTAATGAGTTCTCTCATTGGCTGCGTGTCCTAGTCTTTTTGTGAATGCATGGCTTTTGTCATGCGCTCTCCCGTCTATTGTCTAGTCCCACCCTCCTTGTTAACCCATTATTAGTCTATTATGTTCACCTGTTTGTTTGTTAATCATGTCTGCTTTAAATTCTCCTCGTGTCTGCTGTCCTGTGCCAGTTCGTCGTCAATGATCACTCCTGCCTTGTCTTGTCCAGCCCTGCTTTCTCCCTGCCAGCCCAGTCAAGTTTGTTTTTGATTGTTTATTTGTTTTGTTAATGTTTTCCCCCTCGGGGTAGTTTGTTTTTCCTTTTTCCTTTTATTTTTTATTACAAATAAATTCCCCATTTTATTGCACTTGTGTCCTCGCTCTCCCTTTCCCTACCCCCCCACCGTGACATTATCGACATCTGAAAGCATAACGCAAGGTGAAATCTCCTGGCACCATTGTACAGCCAATCAAGGGCCTCCTCATTCTGTGGACCCTGGGACCCCACTTAACACTTATGTTTATCTGGCCCTGCGTATAGGTGCGCATATACCCAATAAATAAACAACCACTGCATGAGACTCGTGTTCCTACAGTCCAGATATGAAAATGCTAATGTTTTTTTTTATGTGAACGTCTTGGTCACTAACGTAACCCCCATTCCCTGAAGAGGCTTTGCAGGTGACGGCAATCAATCATTAGTAGAGTATATAGCCAGCACACGTGGAACGATTGCTGTCACGATCACCAGAAACCTACAGCCAGAGATCGCTGGTTGACACACTCACATTCCATGAACTACAAACCTGCTTGTTAACGGACTACAATTCCAATCATGCAGCACACACACACACTCCTGCTCCAAGTCACCATCTGATTAGACTCTCAGCTGAAGCTGCTTCTGCACTGATTACACACACTTTATAAACAGCACACTCACACACAGTCATTGCTGAGTATTGTTCATCTGTTCTGTGACATACAACGTGTTTTCTTTGTTCCTGTTTTTCCGTGTTTTTTTGACCTTGCTTTGCTTATTGTTTGTCCATGCTTGCCGCCAGCCTTTTGACCTTCCGCCTGTTTATAGACCATGATTTTTGATTATCTGATTACACCATACCTGTCAACATTGGGATGTGAAAATAAGGGATCATCCCCCCAACCACCGCAAAAAAACAGATAAAAAAACAACTTATTAAATATGTCCTTCTGGAGCCGTTTCAAAGTAAATAAACAATTAAACAGTCAGTAATCATTTTTATATTATTATTTACAAAAGAAAATTTAATAGTATATGTTAGCAAACAGTTTAGCTTATTAAAATTAGCTGTTATAAAGAAATAGGATCAAGTTATCAAATCTTATTCATCTTTTCCTCACTGTATAACTCACACATTATGAAGAGCAGTGAATGAATCTCATTTATTTAGATTTTTTGTTTGATTACATTAAATAACAGAGGCGTCTCTGTTATAAATAAAAGAAGTTTACATATATAGTTATAATGAAAGCATTCGATTGCTTACCTAAAGTTTTATGCTCATTTAGGAAAAAAATTTGTGTTTGAAAAAAACCTCATCAAGATCGACATCTTTAGGTGTTATTATTATTAATTATGTGTATATATATCTGTTAATACACAAATACAAAAACCAGTATCCACTTTCACTCTGCCTCTAATCGAGTGTACAGAATCCGTTTTGGAAACAGCGTCTGTTTATCACTACGGAAGCGTCAGCTGACAGTCACGCACCACTTTATGACTGTTTTAATTTTACAGGAGGAGTGACGGCACCTGTAATGAAAAGGAAAGGGAATTCCGCCGTTTTTATGTTTATTTCAGAGTGTTTCATGCCTAAATAAAGCAAAAGCACAGATTCCAACAGACTTAAGAGCAAGGGCGGCCCCTGGTGATTCGACAGTATGGGTTGCGTATAGGGAGGATCGGCTCTTTAATGTTTATTGACACCCGTCGGAGAACGACTGAAAATACGGGAGAAATACGGGAAAATACATTTACGGGATGATAGCGGGTTAGAACTGTAAAATACGGGAGAATCCCGGGAAAAACGGGAGGGTTGACAGGTATGGATTACACCTGTTTGCTCCTGATGACCACCGCTATACTGACTTTTAATAATAAACTGCACTTGGATCCTCACACCGTTGTCATCGTCACTCCTGCTGTAACAGATTGCTATCTTTTAGCTGCTGAAGAGCCGAACACTCAGCGATCAGCTAGAGGCTCTGAAGGTCTGAAGAAAAAAAAGATTTAAATAGCCGGCTATAAACTCTCCTAATGATTAATTAAGATCTCTGCCAACTCATTGCCATTCATTGGCCCATTCTCTTACTCTTCAGAGCGATTGGTCGGCTAGTGTCCTCTAAAACTTGTCTTTCCAAACACACGTTGGAGTTCTTACTGAAAGAGAACCATTACTTACATATATCCTGTACTCTTTGTGTTGATGTATTTTTCGATCAAAGGTCGTGTTCTTTATGACATATTTCAACCTCAGCAATATATTTTAACAGCAGTTGACTGAACAAACACAGACGCTATGATGAAAGTACATATTTTACTATTCGTATTCAGCTTAAAGTGTAAAGTGCAATTCTGCTTGTAAACGGACTTCAATTCCAGTCATGCAGCACACACACTCCTGCTCCAAATCCCCATTGATTGCACACACACACCACTGGAGGACTGTCAAAGACTGATTACACGCACTACATTAGCAGTACTAACACACACCGTCTTGGCTGAGTATTCTGTAACACGGGATGACACTGACAACGGTGGTGAGGATCCAATCGCAGATTTAATAAGGAAGTCAGTGCAGCAGTGGTCAACGGGGGCAAACAGATGTATACGGGTAATCAAAATCGTAGTCATAAAACAGGCGGAAAGTCAATAGCAGCCAAGGATAAACAAATAAACAAGCAAGGCTAGGATCGAAACACGGTAAAACACGAACAAAGGAAACGCGTTGTAATGTCACTTATAGCAAACAAAACTCAGCCAAGACGCTGTGTGTCAGTACTGCTTATGTAGTGTGTGTAATCAGTCCTTGACAGTCCTCCGGTGGTATGTGTGCAATCAATGGTGATTTGGAGCAGGAGTGTGTGTGTGCTGCATGACTGGAACTGTAGTCTGTTTACAAGCAGATTTGTAGTTCATGGAATGTGTGTGTGTTTTTTTTACCAGCAATCTCTGGCTGTTAGATCACTGGTGATCGTGACAGCTTTTTTTCTAGCCAAAATACAACAAGTAAGACTTTTTCTAGAAGAAAATGTAGAAAAACTGTGAAAAATTCTTTGCTCTGTTACACAAAGTTTGGGAAATATTTAAAAAAGGCTTTTGACTTTAGCTGTCGATCATCAAGAAAATGTCATTTAGAAGTACCAAGGGCTTACTTAAAGTGAAAATTTAAAAAAATTATAAGAGTAAGGGTGTCCTATGCCCCAGTAAAGCTTTATGTCTTGCAAGTCCCCTGAGTAATGCTTTTTGATTGTCTAGAATGCAGACATTCAAGAAGTTCAATTGGATCATTTCCATTTGGCCTACAGGGTAAACAGATCTACAAGGAACAAGTCACTTCATGTGTTGTTTTCATTTAAATCTGACTTTAGAACTTTCTTAACTTCACATTTTCTTTTTGGAAGAGTAAACATATGTCAGGACATACCATTGCTTAAAAAATGTCTACCATAATTTAATTAGAAAAACAAGTTACACTGGTGTTGAAAAATTCAAATAAAATACAACACAGTAAAGTAATTCAAACATTGAGTACATGCTAATGATATTGGTTTATATTTACAGTAGTAATTTAGTTGAAAACAGAAGAGAGACTTTATCTTTCCATTTAGTATGTTTGCCCCAGAAGTCCACACCCAATGGTGACTCAGAGCTAACGTCAGCAATCCTACTGCTTTGTTTGCTCTTGACAGTTGTATCGGCGAGTGTCCTGTCCTCCAGACATTATCCGGAGAAATAAAAGGTAACTTTATTTTTAAATATGCTAAGAAGTAAACTACAATTACAAAATATATGTCAATAAAATGTGTTCTGCCATATTTTTTGCTTAGTTTTTCTAAATCAGTCTACGGTGCAAGAAGCATTGAACATGATAATGTTAACATTTTATTTCTCTGTCAATTTCAGTTTATACTTTTTGTTAATAATATTTTTACTACACTAATGTACATCTGTAAAAAAAGGTCAAAGATGTGTTATTTGTGGGACACTGAGAAATGTGAAACTCTTAACTAAATCAAATAATGGAAACAGATTCATAAGAATCTATTTATGTTTTATCTAATATATTATGGATATAATTTAAAGACACTTGATTTTCAGGTAACACTGTACTAGTAATAAGAATGCATCATATAAGCTGTTTTGTAAAAGAGCTGGTTAAGCAGGATGTGGCAACTTACATTTACAGAAAACTAAAAAACACTAAAAGCAAATCTTGAATACAATTAATACAAATATATGTCAAAGATAAAATACTTCTTCTGCTGTCAGGATATCACAAAAGAATGCAAGACAAAACTGTCCTACTCTCCAACGCTCTTTGTTTTGACAGTAAACTTATAAAGCTGAGAATCTTTGATCCTTCAAATCAGATCTGTCGATGGCTTCACACACCATAAACTTCATCACCTGGAATGTTAATGGACTTAAACAAAACAGAGATCATAAATTTCAAGAACTACAAAGCGCTGACATTGCTTTCTTGCAAGAGACTCACATTGGAGTAGAAGATGAACAAATAGAAGACTATAAAGAGGATTGGGTTGTTTTCTACACAAAGTACACCTCCTCCAGCAGAGGGACTGCCATTCTAGTGAGGAAGGGTCTAGATTTTGAATATATAAGTCATGACAAAGATAACATGGGAGCTTATGTTGTGTTGAAATGTAAGCTGGCAGGTCAGCTGTACACTCTGGTGAGTGTTTATAACCATCACACAGATGCAAAAACTCTTGATAAACTTTCAGGATACCTGCAGACAATGACCACAGGGCTGCTGGTGATTGGTGGAGATTTCAACACAATTCTCAATCCGTTTATAGACAAAAAAAAATAATACAAGCAAGATAGCAAATAAAAGAAATCAAAAAAATCTGCTCTTGTTTGTGGAGAAGTTCATGAAGTCTCTTCAGCTGGCTGATGTCTGGAGAAGAAAGAACCCCATAAAGCAGGATTATACATTCTACATAAGAGATTGTCCGGTGTCCAGACTGGATTACTTCTTCGTTCCTGATGAATGTATGTGGAGAGTGAGAAGTTGTGAAATAAGAAACTCTGAGAGGCCTGACCATCAGCCTGTATCTTTGGAGATCAATAACATCTCCACAATCCCTTTAATGAAACAATCTCGTGTACAATCATTCTACCAACTAACAAATCATAAAAGTGATATATTGACTGATGAAAGAGGTTTATCACAGGGGGAAGAAAACTCACATGTAGTCAGTGAGGTTGACATCATTTCAGCTGTTCAATCTCTTCAAGTTTCAGACACTCCAAGACCAGACGACATCCCAGTTTCCTTCTATAGAGAGAAAATTCAGGATCTGATTCCATACATAAAAACACTCTATTACAGAATCCACAAGGGTGATATTAACTGCTCTGAGAAACAGTTTAACAAAACTGTGAAAAGTCCACATGACGACAGTCAACACTTCTTTAACGTCGACTACCTCATCATTGCAACTATTCTGGCAAGACGTCTAGATGATTTCTTGGAGTCTCATTCTAAGGGTCAGGTACCAGAAAACTCAGCTGCTGTCATGATCAGTCCCAAAACTTTCTGCACTGAGATGAAGTTGTCTTGTATAAAGGATGAGATAGAAAAACAAAAACGATCAAATCCAGCTTTATATCAGGATTTCCTTGTTGTGAAAAACCTCTTGAGAGATGCGCCAGAAGTAGATGCTAAATTTACAGTTGTTTCAAGTGAAAGAGACAAACTGCTGAATCAGGGCTGCCCTTTGACCCCGGTTCTCATTACTCTGGCTCTGAAATGCTTCGCCTCTGCGATAGCTGGGAATTTCAGACAGCATGAAATTCGCGTTTTCAAAGAAAGCGTGATACTTTGCGTCCAACCTGAGGATCTTGAGAAAGTAACGGCTGCTGTGAGAAACAGAGCCAATGAAGTATTCCACATAATAGAATTATTCAGCGGAAATGTTAGAGGTGAACAATTAAAGTTTACAAGAAATGAGGAAGAAAACTACAATGAAAAGAACAACACAACGGAAGAATCAGGGCCCAGTTGGTCAAAAATGATCAGAATCAATGCAGAGAGTGGAGTGTTTGAGGAGCAGGATTGTGTAATACATCAGGAAGAAGACATTTCAGTGTTGGGTGATGGAAGGTGAGGGTCATGAAGATAAATCAGATCATCGTTTGCACATTTGTTAATTATATGCAATTTGCATTGCAAGTTCTACATTTTCCTTGCAATAATACTGTGTCCAATGCAACAAGGTTGCAGCGACAAGCAATTTGTCAAATGACTTTGCCATTCATTTAAATATCAGCCATTGTACTTCCAACAAAATGGTAGGTTATAATTAGGGCCAGATGAAATCTGTGGGCATTTTTTGCTATTTCTGTGCAGAATTCTGCTAAAAATCTGCAGATTTGTGCGGAATGACTTTTGGAGTATCATAACTAAAACCTTAATATATGAAGTAAAAAGTAATAACTTTTTAACTTGCATTTAATGTTTACAATGTAAATCCAATTAGATCCACTTTATTTTGTAAACAAATCAAGTCTATATAAAATCTCTACTAAAAGACAGAAGATATGACTTTAGAAACTGGATTGTAAATAAATTATATGAACATTTTCATAATAGTCAATAATTATACTGAAATTCATTTAAAAACTGAATAAATATAAATTTACACACATTTACTCAAGTAAATAAACAGAATCAATGATGGGCTAAAAATCTGTGGAAATCTGCGGAATTTTGCACGCGCAGATTCCGTGTGGGCCTAGTTATAATCCATTTCATACATATTTAACAGTATTAAAAGCATATAGGCTGAGTGACTGGTGTCGTATGAGTGACTGAAACACAGTTCTGACTTCAACTTTTAAACCGTCTGCTAGTTATTTAATTTTCAATATCTGAGGTGAAATATCTGTTACAGCTTTCAGTTGAATGGCATTCAGTATAACACTGAATGAAGCACATAATCTGTACCTGAGGTCATAGCCATAGTAGAATATGCAGTTTTTTTTTTGCCGTGACATCGCAGAAAATATAAACTATTTCTAAAATAGAAATGTCTTTAGACTGTGGGGTAAACTGGAGCATCCGGAGGAAACCCATGCAAACACGGAGAGAACATGTAAACTTCACACAGAAATGCCAACTGACCCTGCCTGGACTCAAACCAGCGGCCTTCGTGTTGTGAGGCGGCAGTGCTCACATCTTAAAAACTTGATCTTGATCTTAAAAACGGACTCAAACACAGAAATAGAGGGGGAAAGTCTAATGTGAATTGGCAGAGTGTTTCAGAGTTTAGGACCAGCAACTGCAAATCTTCGATCACCTCATTTTGTAAAGCGTGTTCAGGGCATGGAGAGTAAATTGAGAATAAATGTTTATTTATTTATTTTTTTATCAGGCAGACCATGTATGCAGTTGTGACTCTGCAAGACTCAGATGAGGTGATGGTGGTGCCATCAAACTGGTTGAGCTATGATAAAAAGCTATGTTCCTGGCCTCCATTCAAATCCACAGAGAAGTGTATTGAAGCCGTTCAGAACAGACATAAGCCTGAAACAGGAGGGAAACCATGGGAGAAACTAAACGTTAGCTTTCACAGAGAATATGGTAATGGTTACATTTTTAAAACACCTGTTTGTTTTAGGCATTTTTTCCATAAAATTCTCAGTACAATACTAATGTTATTATTGCAGTCACATTTGAGAAGGCGAAAGAGGGGCAAAAAGAAATAAATGAACACAAGGAACGGTGAGTAACAACTAATCACCCAACTAACAACAACAGAAAACTTACAATACATTTGTTCTGTTTTGTTTAATGTATTGTTTTTATGCAAATAAAGATCATATCTATTAGCCACCGGATTCCCTGGATTAAAGAGACAAAGACTTGAAAACTTTCAAGGAATGTCAAATAATCAGCTTCAACCACTTGCTCCAGTGACATCTACATCTGCATCTACATCTAGAATGTCAACTGATGGTGAGCCACACTTCTTTTGTCATTCTCACCTTAATATGTTGTTTTTCTTTTTTATGAATAAAGTCGAAACATTTTGTTCTACAGACAAAGATGAAATCCTCAAAATGCTGAGAGACATCAAGAGCACGGTTCAGCGAAACTCCATCATGTTAAAGAAACTGATGAAAGACAATGCAGTTTCTGAAGCCCCCAGCAGTAGCACCAGTGCGCCTCCAAAAGAGATGAACAAACCTACAAACCTAAAATTGCCTCTAACAACG
The DNA here is from genome assembly GCA_903798035.1 of Danio albolineatus. Lineage (NCBI taxonomy): Eukaryota > Metazoa > Chordata > Actinopteri > Cypriniformes > Danionidae > Danio > Danio albolineatus. The sequence continues at coordinate 414,816 of CAIGQQ010006515.1, read as the reverse complement.
TTTGACGATGTGGCCAGGATTGAAAGGGAGCTCAGCAATGCAACAACACGCAAAAAATATGTGAGTCAGAACTGCATTTATGTGACATTTATTTGGTCATGATCACAAAATGTTTACAATAAAATACAACAATGAATAAAATACAATATTACCATTATGTCCACTTCCATAATAAAGATTTCCAAAATCAAATAATAAGTTCAAATTTTAATCAAAGGTTTTGTATTGCACTTCACAATGAAAAAAAAAAGATACCTTGAACCAACTTTAGAAAAAAACAACTGCAATTTGTTACAGCTATCATTTTTATTCATTCATTTATTTATTTCCTTCAGCTTAGTCCCTTTATTCATCAGGGGTCGTCACAGCGGAATGAACCGCCAACTTATCCAGCATATGTTTTACTGAATGGATGCCCTTCCAGCCGCAACCCAGCGCTGGGAAACCTAACATTTTTAGTTTTTCTCAAAGTATATTTGTATTGTATTGGTTCAAACTTATTATTCCATGGGTTGTTGAAATTCTAGATTCTGATTGGCTGAAGGGTGTGCGTTATTTTCGTTGAAACGCACAGGTGATTCCAGTCAGTTTTGATCACAGTTCGAAATAAATCCGCTTCTCCCAAACGTTTACTGTTACCATAGCAACCCCAAATGGCTCCCCTCTCGAGCAAGCAGTATATTGGCCAGAACATTTCAAGAGGTGCCGCTGGATCTAATCTCTTGCATCTCTGTTGTTAAACGGGATATATAATTAATCTTTGGTGTATCTAATGGTCAGTCTTTGGACTTTTTAACCTATTACTAGTTTTCAGGTATATTTTTGGCAGATTGCAGAGATACGTTGAATCCATGGGCGTAAAAATTGCAATATTACACTGATCCTGCTTGTTTGGCTAATTGCTTTTGATTTTAAAAAAGATAAATAAAGCAGAATGTTCTCCTACCTACCTAAAATGTACCTATATTTACCAGCAGAGATTTCTGAAATAGGCTTTGGCTGCTTTCTCTTTAAAATACATAGTCATAATGCGCATTTCATTGATATGGTACCTTTTATAAGAATAATAATAGTAATATTGTATGTTCAATATTCATTCATTCATTCATTTTCTTTTCGGCTTAGTCCCTTTATTAATCCGGGGTCGCCACAGCGGAATGAATCGCCAACTTATCCAGCATTTGTTTTACGCAGTGGATGTCCTTCCAGCTGCAACCCATCTCTGGGAAACATCCACACACACTCACTCACAAACACACACTATGGACAATTTAGCTCACCCAATTCCCCTATACCGCATGTCTTTGGACTGTGGGGGAAACCGGAGCACCCGGAGGAAACCCACGCAACCACGGGGAGAACATACAAACTCCACACAGAAATGCCAACTGACCCAGCCGGGGCTCTAACCAGCGACCTTCTTGCTTTGAGGCGATCGTGCTACCCACTAGGCCACCGTGGCGCCCTGTATGTTCAATATATAAAATGTAAATAGTAGCCCAGCTTTCGCAGTATTAAAGGTAACGTTAAGAAATATACATACAGATCCTCCCTCATCATAGAAGTGCTAAATAGAAAGTAGACAAAAGAAATATGTAACTGGAAACACACTTATTTGTCCATTTGTGAAACACTGATGAAATCACATCTTATATAATATTAGCAGGTATAAACAGCACGCACATGTTCTCTCTTTCTCTCTGTCTGCCTGTCAGCCTGTCACAGCTGATTCGGTGGAGGGACTAGAAAATCTAACATGTAAAAACAGACAAAAATTCGGACCAATATTGCTCTGCTGTAAGGTCGCGACCCACCAGTTGAGAAACACTGATCTAAACAACTACATTCTCGAATAAAAAAGCCTAAAAAGTACATTATGTTGTCCAACAGCTGCAATATTTGTCAAACTGTAGTGAGCTTATTCCTCTGCTTGTCACTCCATGTGGGCGGAGTAATACACAAGAGTGAAGAGGCTGTATGAGTGCTGTTATTGCAGAATATCGCACGGTTATCAGCCAATCAGATTCGAGAACCAGACAGAACTGGTGTATAAATATAAAAAGTTAAGCTATGCATATTGCTAGTTATTTTTCTGTGGTAAACTATCTGCTGGTGCTTCCAGTATGGATGTAAATGTCATGCAAGATGGTAATCAAATTCACATTAAAAATACATAAACACTGAGTGGCACAGAAGCAGTATATCTTTTTTGCATGTGGTCACATTTCACGAAAGCTGCTGCTATAAAGTAAAAAAACTACTTTGAGAAAAAGTAATGCTTTAATATTTCATAGGGGGTTCATTTTTTGCTTTACGACAAATTGAATAAAAAAATACTTTTTTTTCCACTTGACCCAACATACAAATATAGTTCGAATAAAAGACACAATGGTTTTTCTTAAGGATAAAAAAACAAGCAGATTATTGTAACTGTACCCAGTGCTTAATTTGTAAATTGCAAGGTCCCGAAACAGATCGAGGTATTGCGGATGAAAATAAAGAGAGGGGCGAAGGGTGTGGGTGTCGCGGAAGAAAGTGAAAGTGAACTGCGGACAGGGGAGAAGGGCGGTTTAGGAGGGGGATTGGTAAAATGAGGTGCCGGATCCGCCGTGTTCCAGCACAAATTAAGCCCAGACTGTACCAGTTAATGGCCATTATATAAATTATTTGACAATTTTAATGCTGTGATTGATTAATTTGAATCCAATTCACTCACACACACACAAATATTCTCTTCACAGGTAAAACATCTGTCAGAACTTGGAGGTTTTGGGCAAAAAGATGTTGTTAAGATCATGATGCAACGTGTCCTAACGGATGATCTGGCAAAGGAGTTCAACTGGCTGGGCAGAGGAGATAAAAAGGCCTTCTCTCAGCTTCTTTTAGCAGATGTGATCAGAGGTAAACTAACCCACCACTGCATTAACATTAATGCATAAAATATCTATATTTAAATAACTCTGAGGCCAATTTGACCTTAATGATAAACAAACTATCTCTACTGTTTCGGCGTCCTCTTTCAGATGCTGCATTCAAACGAAGCGTAGTCAAGCTTGAATGTGAAAAGGAAATTAAAAAATATCTGATTTACACAGCTGATCGGCTCGCTCGGAAGAGACCAAGACAAGAAGGAGGTGGGTGATGCAGATCTTAGGAAAATGGGATTCGTTTCTAATGTGATCTTTTCATACAGATGAGAACCCAACATACAGGGATTTTATCTGTTTTGATTTTAAAATTTCTGAATTATCATGCACTGTCAAATGTTTAGATCAAATACATACATAGAAACAAATCCATATTCAACAATTTTTTAAATTATTATTTTCGTCCTGCAGGTCCTGGGGTTGAGATCCCAGATATGATTTCTCCCACACCCATTGAGGAAGACCCAGAAATAAACTGGGACATTTTTGATTGAGTTTTTGAATCAGTCATTGGTTATGTCGATCCAGTTACATATGAAACATTCGTTTCTGTGACATGTTTCCTTCTGTTCATTACTGAATTCTCATGATTTTAGGCATTACTTGTGAAATATTAAAACAAACAACATGTTATAGGCTTTTTAATATATTTGTCATGTCCATGTTTTAACTAATTCACTGTTATTATTCTCATTTATAATAAACCAAAATTACGAATAAGGAGTCCATTTGTTTTCTTGCAAACAAGCACTTGTAATGTGTGATGACATTGTTTACAAGCAGTTTTATTTGTGGTGAACACATTTGAGATGGCGTGAGATGCATTTGGTTCACTTTTTAGTTTAGTTATTCAATCACATTTTATGTTGAGACAAAAATCACAGGACTTTTTATTGTGTTTTTTTTTCTTATTGGTTAACAGGATTAATACTCATGAAAAAAGAGAATATTGAGTAGCATCCAAATCAACAAAAACACCCAGAGGCCATAAATTGACTTTGAAAATATTTTAAATATTATTTTAAGGGCTTATCCTCCTTGTAAAAGATGTCAAGCATCATTTTCTGAAAACTGTCTGTCCCATAATTGTAGCTGCATATTCTGAACTACAGCCCTATTAGTACTAACTACTAGTGTCTGCTATTTATATACATACATATATACACACACACACACACAAACAAAAAAGAATTTGCTATTGAAATGAAAAGGCCTACTGCTGGTGAGTGTTTTATTTTGTCTAAGCTGTAATTTGTAATCATCGGAATTGGAAAAAAAAAATAATAATAAGACAACAAACAATACCCATTTGCAAATGTAATATTATTATTTTTAGGATTCAAATGCAATAAAACAAACAATCAAACAGAAAAAAAACACAAACCAAACAAAAAACAAAGTATTTGCGCATGATACTTCATTCATTCATTCATTCATTTATTTATTTATTTATTTATTTATTTATTTTTCAATGCTAGAGTATGATTATTCATTTCAGTGAATGAGTCAATAATTACAATAATCAGAAACTGTATTTAGTAAACAAATATTAATAAGAAATAGCTTACATTTTGAACTATTTAAGTTGATAAGGGCTCTGACAACCATAAGTGTTGTTTATCATGATCTTTCTGCACACAACCTGAGCATGAGGGCAAATGCAAACCTTTAACAGAGAACAGCAAACAACATGCAAACTATTTTTTATTTTATTTTACACAATAAACAAAAAAGATGTCATGCAATTTAAATATATACACAACAAAATAAAATACGTTCAGTGATTCTTGAGCTTTAAAACAATCATTTACATAACACACTCCCTCAGAAATGTAACACTTTTTTGAAAGCAACAAGCATGAACCCCTTAGATGTACAAGTGAACTAGATCATTTCCACTAAGCCTAAAAAGGTAAATTCAGTTTGCTTTCACTTCATATGCTTTTACTTTTATTTTCCTTTAAACTGAAACCTAAAGCTTAAATCTTTATAAGTCTTCTTATTATGAGATTATGCAAAAATGAAAGCAAATAAATTCATAAATAAATAATTTAATTAAAACACAATGTACTCTAGTGTAGAGATTTAAAGTAAGACTTCCTTTAAATGACTGCTTAATGTTAACAGCAATTCTAAAATTTAAACTGTATGGAAAATTGTATTTTTCTATTATAGGGCGACATGGAGGCACAGTAGGTAGTGCTGTCACCTCACAGCAAGAAGGTTGCTGGTTCAAGCCTCGGCTGGCTCAGTTGGCATTTCTGTGTGGAGTTTGCATGTTCTCCCCGTGTTCGCGTGGGTTTCCTCCGGTTTCCCCCACAGTCCAAAGATATGCGGTACAGGTGAATTGGGTAAGCTAAAATTGTCCGTAGTGTATGTGTGTGAATGAGAATGTATGGATGTTTCTCAGAGATGGGTTGCGGCTGGAAGGGCATCCGCTGCGTAAAACAAATGCTGGATAAGTTGGTGGTTCATTCCGCTGTGGCAAACCCGGATTAATAAAGGGACTAAGCCAAAAAGAAAATGAATGAATGAATATACTATTATAATATTAATATTATTAGTTTTGTTCCAATACTTACATTTACTTCTTTTTGCATGTACACTTGAAATTCGATAACGTATTAACACCTAGAATGGGTAACATTTTACACTAGCATACAGTTATTATACTTTATAAAAATGGTTATGCTTAGAGTTGTGGTAGGGATAAAGGATTCCCGTTCGGGAGGGGAACTTCAATTCTATGTGGAAACTTCCACTATAAATCCAATCATCTGAAAGAGTACAAAAACGGGCCAATGAAATGCCAGTGAGTTGGCAGCGTCAGCATGCACAGCTGGCGCCACTTACAATTAATCTTGTATAAAGCGCTGCACATGCCAAGCTGAGGCATCCTTTTCGCTTTCAGATCCTTTCACGAAGCTTCTAAGAGAGTTATATGAGGGTTTCTCTGACTGTTACGACAGAGAAAAAGAGAACGAGAAAGCTGGCTGCTTCTCTCAGTCCAGAGTGTGTGATACACGGTGGCAGATGGTCGAGCTGGGTTTCTCCCTTGCCTGGTATTTTTTGGGTCCGCTCCTCCAGAGCTGTTTGTATTGTTGCAAAGTTCCCTAAAAGAGCAACACGCTTGTGCAGCGCCTCTTTTTCAAGATCCGACCGTGCGTTTCTGGATGCGGTGATGTCCTGTCCCCAGATGATGGGCACGAGCACTGCGTTGCATGTCTGGGGGTCCAGCATGATAATGCAGTGATCACGGGCAGTGCATGCTGTCACTGCAATGGCATGTTTGTTGCGCAGTTAAGATTGTGGCTCGCTTTTGTAAAAAGGGGACACACCCCAGTTGCTGCAGCTGGAGATCTCGCTGTGATCTGTCTAACCAGATGGTTACCCTTTTGCTTGACGACACCGAGGACCAGATGCTGTTGGTTAATTCACCCAGGAGTTCACGGCAATGAAGGCGCAGTCGGATGTGATGGGCTAAGCCATCTATTGGCAGGAACGTAAGACCGCTCCCCCCGCTAAATCATCCACATCCACTACTCCTCGCGGAAGGTGCCTGGCCAAGCGGCAGCGCCGAGCACCCCGCAAGCTGGCAGTCCCCCCACCCTGGGTCACCATTAAATCCGGTAAACAGACCGCGAAGCATCCCTGAGATGGGCCATATACTTGCTCTTTCCCGGCTATGCGATTCAATTCATGAAACGGCCTCCCAAGTTCATGGGTGTGTATTTCACCAGGGTCAGCCCTGTGTCCGCCCTTGTCTTGCAATAGGATATTGCGTCCATTTCTGCGGTTTGCGTTCGAAGGTCGAGTCTGGTAGTACAAAGTTCTCCCCTTCGGGCTCTCTCTGTCTCCGCGGGTTTTCACCAAGCTCGCAGAGGGTGCTTGTAGTGCCCCTTCAGCTCACGGGCATCCACATACTCAATTGTCTTGACAACTGGCTGATTTTAGCCCACTCACGGGATCAACTGATTATGCACAGAGACAGGGTGGTTTGGGACCTATTGGGGTTTCAGGTCAACCTACCAAGTAAACTCGCCCCTGTGCAGAGCATCTCTTTTCTCAGGTTGGAGTTGGACTTGGTCACCATGACAGCACGCCTCTCCGGGGAGCGCCGCAGTGCTGATGCTGAACTGTCTGAGAGGGTTCAACAGGAAAATATTGGTTCCCTTGAAATCTCTTCAGAGGCTGCTGGGGCATATGGCATCTGCAGCCACTGTTACACCACTCGGATTGCTCCATATAAGACCACTTCAGCACTGGCTTGTCGATCGGGTGACTGTCACTGCGCTGTGTCACCGTGCTCTCAGCCCTTAGAGGGACTCTGTGTTCCTACAGGCTGGAGTGCCTCTAGGACAGCCGTCCAGGCATGCTGTTGTCTCGACAGATGCTTCCAGCACCCAGTTGCATTGACATCAATCGCCTGGAGCTGTTGGCAGTTTTTCTCGCTCTACTCCATCTTTTACTAATGTTGGAGGGGAAACACGAACAGGACAGACAGCACGGCGACGGTGGCGTATATCAACTGCATGGGGGGTATCCGCTCCCGCCCCATGTCTCAGTTTGCTCGCTGTCTGCTCCTCTGGAGTTATTCACGGATAAAATCGATGCACGCCGTTCATATTCCAGGCGAGCTCATCCATGTAGCCAATGCGCTCTCACCGCAGTCTCTATGTCTGGGAAAATGGAGACTCCACCACGAGTCTGTGCAGCTGATATGGGCATGCGTCGGGAAAGCCCAGGTTGACCTGTTTGCTGTTTGCTTCCCCTGAAAATGCCCGTTGTCAGTGGTTCTCATCCCTGACCACAGGCTCCCTCGGCGCACGCAAATATGCATTTTCCCCAGTGAGCCTGCCGGCGCAGTTACTGTGCAAGGTCAGGGAGGACGAGGAGCAGGTATTATTAGTTGCGCCCCTCTGGCCAACCAGACCTGGATATCAGAACTCTCCCTCCTTGTGTGGCCCCTCCCTGGCAGATCCCTTTGAGAGAAAACCTCCTCTCTCAGGGACAGGGCACCATCTGGCACCGTCGCCCAGATCTTTGGAACCTCCACATGTGGCCCCTAGACACAGCGAGGAAGACTTAGGTAACTTACTAATGGCGGTGGTTAATACAATCACTCAAGCTAGAGCACCCACTACAAGGCATGCCTATGCCCTAAAGTGGAGTCTGTTCACGGAGTAGTGTGCTTCTCGCCAAGAAGACCCCCAAACATGCCAGATCAGCATTTTGCTTTCTTTCGTTTAGGATAGGTTGGAGCGCAGGCTATCGCCTTTCACACTGAAAGTTTACATGGATGCCATCCCCACTCACCATGATGTGGTGGCTGGCAGCACTGTGGGAAGACATAACCTTATCATTCGGTTCCTCAGAGGCACGAGGCAATTGAATTCACCCCACCCCTCTCTCATGCACTCTTAAGATCTCGCTGTAGTGCGTACAAGCATATGCAGAGATCTGTTCCAACCACTTGACTCAGTATCCTCCAATTTAGATTTCCAATTTAGATCCTAGATTTCTGTCCCTGAAGACAGCTTAAGTTAAGACGGTTAAGAGGGTCGGGGACCTGGAGGCAGTTTCGGTCATTGGCTGGTGCCTGGAAGTCAGGCTGGCCTGCTCTCACTTTGCCCGTAGACCCCAGCCTGGGTATGTGCCCAAGGTTCCTACCACACCGTTTAAGGACCAGGTAATGAGCCTGCATGCACTTCCCGTGGAGGAGGTAGACCCAGCCCTTTCATTGCTGTGTCCTGTTCACGATTTGCGAGTTTGTGGACCGGACTCAGAGCTTTCGATCCTCTGAGCAGCTTTTTGTCTGTTATGGTCACTTCCTACTTGGCAAACCCTGCAGAGTTCCTCCGAGACCCCAGCATCAGACTCAGCGGAGGAGTCAGGTGTTCGCCTGTTACGTTGTTGGCATGCCCGCTGGTCAGCCCGTGTTCTGGGTATAGGTGCCTGCTATGCACGATCCACACTGGTGATCCCATATGCTCACTCACAGTGGCGGTTTCCATAGATTTCCCCATAGTGGAAGCTTCCACATAGCATTGAAGTTCTCCTCCCGAAGGTGAATGCAACAGTTAATAAAATAACCCTCGTTCCTCGAGGGGGGTGAACGGAAATGCTATGTTCCTTCGCCACAATGATTTTCCCTTAGCCGTTAGCCGTGAAAGGCTCTTTCAGCTAGAAAAGGATGCCTCAGCATGGCACGTGCAGCGCTTTATATTGCAAGTTTAATTTTTGTTTTGTTTAAATATTGTAAGATTAATTGTAAGTGGTGCCAGCTGTGCACGCTGACTCTGCCAACTCATTGACATTTTATTGGTTTGTTTTTGTATTCTTTCACATGATTGGATTCTGACAAAATCCCCAAAGTGGAAGTTTCCAAATAGCATTTCCGCTCTCCTCCTCAGGAAACGAGGGTTACTTTAGTAACCGTTGTGATAGTTCACCTCAAAAATAAAAATGTAGTTCTAAAAAAGTTCTAAAAACAATCGCAAAAACGAGTATAATTCTGCATTGCAAACTGAGGTCAATAAGGAGATATACAATGACACATAACAAACTCAGTCCAGGCTTCAAGTAATATCAAAGGCTGCGTTAATTGTTGGGGTAAGCTGTTGGGGTGCAGAGTTTTATTCCAACCCTGCTTCAACACACACTCCTAGGTTTCAAACAAACCTGAAGGACTCAAGTAGTTTGATCGGGTTTGTTTAACTGGGGTTTAAGCTAAACTGTGCAGAACTGTTGCCCTCCTAAAACTGAATTGGACACCAGTGCTTTATGGAGGGACAGAGACACACAAACGTTGTCATATTTCAAACTAACGAAGATCTAAATCTTCTCGTCAGCTTTGATGGTCACTTCAAATGTCTCAGACTCCAGGCTCTAAACAGACTAAGACTTGCAGAGGAGTAGCTAACATAGGTGAATTGAATAAACTAAATTGGCTAGTGTATGAGTGTGAATGAAAGTGTGTATTTCTTAGCACTGGGTTGAAGCTGGAGGGGCATCTGCTGCATAAAATATATGCCAGAGTATTGCAGAGTAATATGAAAATTCATTCTGCTGTGGCGACACCTGAAAAATCAGGCGCTAGAGTTAGTAAGTGAATGAGTGAGGATAAATTACATGACATGTAAGGCAAATAAGGCAATTGTGATCTACAGTACTTTATCAAAAATAACAAGTGCTTGCTGTCTGTGAAACTATGGACAATAAAAAAATATGAATAGTCATCAGCATGTCTCATGCTTAGAAAGACACTGATGTTTATATTTAGGCCCCGTTTACACTAATGCGTTTTAGTTTTAAAACGGCATTTTAGCATGAAAACGATCCGCGTCCACACTAGTGTTTCACCCAGCGTTTCTGAACATATTTCAGTCCACACTAGTCCACAAAAAACGTATATCACGTGACCATTTGCGCACTCTGGGCATGCACGTTTAAGTATAAACAGGAATCATGTGTCTCACTCTGCATTCTAAATAGGGCTTACGCCGCTTGAAACGCGAGCGATTAGCGAGTGCTCGAACAGTAGCTTGCCTCTTGCGAATATATGCAGCTGTTGTAGTAAAAAAGGCAGAGTTTAACAGCACATTGGTGCCTAAAACGGACAATAGTGCAAACAACGCTCCCATTTCTGTCCATGTTGTTAACAGTGAAGGCTGGTTTGCCGTCTTCCGGTGACGTTATAGTCATGTGATAGGGGCTTGACGAATAAGGGAAGGTTACGCAATGACCCAAAAGCGAATCTCAGTAGCGAATCTCAGCAGCCACGCCTCCGTTTTCAGACGTCTTCGTTTTCCCCCATCCATACTGAGATGGAGTAGCAGCATTTTAGAATGAAAACTGCCTCTCCAGCGTTTCCAAAACGATCCGTTTTTGGGCCTCGAGAACTCTGGCGTAGTGTGGACGGATGGCGTAACCGTAGCAAAACTTATGCGTTTTAAAACAAAAGCGCATTAGTGTAAACGGGGCCTTAGAGTCTTCACCTTGTTTGTTTTGCATTGAGTTACATTCACCTGTAGTGTACTTGTTGTGAACATTGATTTCATTCATCACAGCTTTTTGGAATTCACTGTGTTGATTATGTGTTTTTTGAAACTGGAATGAGGTTCATCATGATTTTCATGCACACAAACTTACCACTTAAGTGGAAACATAAAGCTAAATTATAAGACTTTATGATTTATACAACTTTATGATAATTTAAGATTTTTTAAAATTGCAAATGGGTGACACAGTGGCTCAGTATTGTCGCCTCACAGCAAGTAGGTTGCTGGTTCAAGTCCCGGCTGGGCAGGTTGGCATTCCTGTGTGGAGTTTGCATGTTCTCCCTGTGTTGGTGTGGGCTTCCTCCGGGTGCTCCAGTTTCCCCCACAGTCCAAAGACATGAGCTATAGGTGAATTGAGCAAAAAAAAAAAGGCCATAGTGAATGAGTGTGTATGGATGTATCCCAGTAATGGGTTGCGGCTGGAAGAGCATCAGCTGCATTAAAAACATACAGTATGCTGGATAAATTGGCAGTTCATTCTGCTGTGGCGACCCCTCATGAATAAAGGGCCTAACAGAAAGAAAACTAATGAATTTAATTCACTGAAATAATGACTTGATGACTGTGATAAAAAAAGCAGATAAAAAATGTATTTGAGAAATATTCCAATCACATTTAGTGTTCTAGTCTCATTTAAGTTATCAGTACAAGCAAAATCCAAGTTTGCTACAGATTTTACAACTATTTATTCACAAAAACTACTCAAATTCAAACAAAAGAAAACATTGTATTCTCTTTCCCTTTCTGTAACATAAGAAAACGCCACACCCAGTGAGTCAGAGAGAAATTGCACTCTGCCGAACAGCTAAATATAAGGCAGTCTCCGGTTCCACAGAGATAAAAGGTCGTTTTCTGTAACATTACAACAGTACTTAAAGTTAAAGCTAAAATTCTAAAATTTATTTCAAAACAATCCACATATATACTTATAACTGCTTCTCAGAGAAGCATTTGACAGGTCATTTTATTTTAGGGAAGTAAAAAATTCAAGGTTATGCAATTTCTGACTGTCACGATTTTTATTAAAAATCTGCGATTGGATCATCGCCTCCGTTGTCTTCGTCACACCATCCTCCAACGTAACACTGAATGTTTGAAAAAGAACTATACTAACTGCAATGAATGATTTTTATTCTACTCTGTTGTATTGTTTCAGGTTTTTAATTATTAGCTATTCATTTTATGCAGTGCCAAGTGTTAAAAAGTGCTGTTTTTCAGTTATTTGATTGGTGTAGGCTTTTAAATTATAACAAGAAACGCATCATGAAATCTTGACATTTTGTCACCTTAGAATTATAAGGCTCTATCTGCATTCTGAATGATTTTGAGATATTGAGCTTGAAATTTTGTGCTTTCCATAGCAAACAGTATATGTGTAACATTTGTTTTTTAAATAAATTGTCAATTATTAAGAATGTCAATTACCTAGTTTTGACAAAAATGTCAGATAGAACTCATATAATTCTAAAGTGACAATTTGTCATTTATTTGTAATTATCTTTATGCTTTTGGGTGACACTTGATTGTCAAAAACGCAACACTTTGTTTACTGAAATGACAGAAAACAAAACACACAATAAACTGCTTTTATGTGTGGAAAATTTCATGGAATCTCTTCAGCTGGCTGAGGTCTGGAGAAGAAAGAAACCCGCAAAGACACACTTAAGACCAGATGGCATTCCAGTTTCCTACTGTCATGATCGCTCCCAAAATAAATTATGCCTTGATAAGTTTGAATCATATTAAGGATGAGTTAGAACAACAAAAATAGTTAAGCCCAATTCTGAGTCTGGATCTTCTCATCATAGAATATCTCCTAAGTGATGCAAATGGAAATGTTTCAGGTGAGAAATACAAACAGTTGGATCAGGGCTTTCCTTTGACACCTGGGCTTATGGCTCTGGCCCTAAAAAAAACTACGCTTCCCAGCTATTTGGCCATTTGGAAAATTACAGGGTTTTCATATTCAAACAAAGTGTTATAGTTCACTTTCTACATAAGGATGAAGATACTGTGGAGGAAAGTACTAATGAAATATTCTAAACAGTGAAATTATCTAAAGGAAATGGTGGACTGCTACAATTAAACTGCTCGGGAAGTGATCTACAGAATGAAGAGTGGGAAGACTCTGCAGGACTAACTTTCTTTTTCCTCTAAACATTTTTCTCTTTCCCAGAAGTCCACACCCAGTTATAATTTAGAGCTTGGATCAGCGGTGCCACATCTTTATTGTTCTCAGCTGCTGAAACAACGGCACTGTCCTGCAGAGAGTATCCAGAGAAACAAAGGTAACTTTTCTTTAAAATTGCTAAGATGCTTAGAAGTTAACTAAAATGACAGAAAATTATGTGAATTATGTCTTTATTTAGCTATATAGTTATA